>DF357728.1:55044-65698 GCA_000787875.1 Solanum virginianum
AGGATTTCAATTTAGTGTTTTTTTTTTTTTTTGAGATTTAAATTAATTGAAGTTTGATGTTAAAAAAATTTAACTTTTTAGGTGAATTGCAAATTATGTATGTCAATTTAAAAAATTGAGGATTAATGTAGTTTGATTGAGCTAAGAGAATTAGTTCAATTCTCTGCCATGAGCAAAAACTGTTGAAACAAGTTGCTTCAGGTAAATTTGCTGGATTCATCCGAAATTGAGTAAGATTTAGTGAGGATAATCTAGAAGTGTCAAATAAATTGGAGAATTTGTCTGCTTGTATGGGTCTAGATGTTAATAGGGTGTGTAGTTAGTTGGTATTTGAGATGGAGGGTATAGCTAATTTGCTTATCGCAGGGGTGGAGGTGGGGAGGTTGGGGGTGTATTTGTTTGTTTTTTTGCTATGGAATGGCAGAAATGCAAGGTAAGGCGGCATTAAATAGACCCTTATAGTTGGGTCTTCCCTGAACCCTGTACATAGTGAGCTTTAGCTCACCAGACTACCCCTTTTATTAAGTGAATTTGATGGTTTAAGGTGTTGGCAGGGAAACTATGTGTATTTAATATTTTGAATCCATTACTGGTAAATGAATTTCAACATAATTGCTTCTGTCGATATATCTTCAAAAAGTTGCGTCTTTCATGATATTCTGTTGATAAATGACTGGTTATCTTCCATTTACAAGTTATTTTTTATTCTTGATTGCACGACGACACTGCAATTTAAAACTGAACGTTATATTACTTTTTCAGGAGAACATATTTGAATGGCAATTTGCAATCAGGGGTCCGCGGGATTCTGAGTTTGAAGGGGGGATTTATCATGGACGAATCCAGTTGCCTGCCGAATATCCTTTCAAGCCTCCTTCTTTCATGCTTTTGACTGTAAGTTTCTTGCTGTTTTAAAAGCTTGTCTTACTCCTTGAGTCATTTTATGGAGCAAGGTTTAGTAATCACAATAGGGTGAGCTTTGTGGATCAAACACCATCCTGCCACAAGCAGACTTCACAGACTGGGCCGGGCAGTGCTAATAAACTTTGATGTGAGAAAAAGGGTAAAAGTAGGTATCATTGGAAAAAGAGGCTAAGAGATTTGTAATTCAAGTGGAGGTAAGCAATTTCAATTGAAAAAAAAAATTCAAGTTGAGGTAAGCAAATCTTAGGAAAGTCTACCATAGGATAAGAGCTGACTCAAGAGTATTGAAGAAAGTTGTTGCTTTGCTCCATGTGCAAATCTGGAATATGTTATGAAAAGTGACCCAAGTTTTTGCTCCCACTACACAAATTTGTTCCAGAAGGTAGCGAAAAAGATTGGAGAAGGAAGATAAGAGGTAAAGGATTAACAAACTGAAAGAGATGAGATGTGATTGTTGCGAGTGGTGAGGCAGATGGGAGTCTGTCTAGTGGGGTGGGGTAGCCAAAGCTCTCAAATTCCATTACTATCTAGGTTTAGAGTTGATTCATTTCATGTTTAACAGTCTGCTAACTCGTGTTTTTTTCTGTTTTCAGCCTAATGGGCGTTTTGAAACCCAAACTAAGATATGTTTGAGTATTTCTAATCATCATCCTGAGCACTGGCAACCATCATGGAGTGGTAACTTCACCGTCTCTCTACCATTTTTGCAATATGTGATGTTTTGATGAATAATTCACTTTCCTATCTTCTTATTATTGTTTCTCTTGGGATATATTGCCAGATACCTGTTTACCTGAAAGCAATAAAACATTTTCTCTTGTTCCAAATTTTACGCAATGTCATGTTAGGACATAAAAATATATCTTCATCCGCTTGAGTTGGCAATTTCCTCGAAAATTATATGCTCCATTGAGTCTATATGATTGAATATGGCATGAGGTTGTGTTGATGGGTGTACAGACTGAAGATGTGATTGAATATGTGCGCTAACCTTTTTTATGATGGCTATTGGTGTACTGTACTTGAGCAAACACTATAGTAGGCAAAAGTTTCAAATCAGAAAGTGAAGTGTGAGCAACCTTTTATTTGCAATTATTATTCTTAAGCTGTATGACTAGAGAAAAGCATTTTTTGGTGCATCAATCTGAGTTAATGGATACTGCTTCCCATGTTTGGTTCAGGCGTATAGCCACTGAAGCTAATCTGTATTTTATTGTTTTACTTACGATCTGCAGTTCGCACTGCACTGGTAGCTCTGATCGCATTTATGCCTACCAACCCAAATGGTGCCCTCGGGTCACTAGAATATACAAAAGAAGAAAGGCGTGTTCTAGCTATTAAATCTCGTGATGTGGCTCCAAGATATGGGACTCCTGAGCGCCAGAAGCTGATTGACGAGGTATAGCATTATCTGAATGTCATTTCGACACCCAATCTGTTATCTGCAGGCACGAGCATTAATAGTTGGTTTATCTTACAGATACATGAATACATGCTTAGTAAAGCACCCCCAGTTCCTCAAGCTACTTCCTCACCAGCTTCTGAAGAACAGAACAGTAACAGAGAGGACGAGGTCCAACAGAGTCCTGAGAACCCCAGCAATGCTGCTGCTGGAGAAGAGAGGCGTCCTGATCCATCTGTTTCCGACACAACTACTGAAGAGAGACGTGAATTGGCTTTGGATGCTGAACCTGTACAGGCACCTATAGAACCCCCTGCTATACGGCCTAGTGGGCATCGGATATTGCATACACCTCAACAGATCATTCCGAGGCAGGCTGATGATCGTTTATTCACATGGGCAGCAATTGGACTTACAATTGCCATACTTGCACTTCTGTTAAAGAAATTCATGAAGGCTAATGGCCATGGTGCTGTCTTCATGGATGAATCATAAATCTACCTGCAGTAATTATGGAGTTACTCAACAGGCAATATGTTTGGCAATTTACTTTACTTTCAGCCAACTTATGCAGAAAAAAATGTAGTATATTTATCCTTTAGCTATTGTGACATCGATTATAAAGATTGTATATGTAAACATGATTTGCCAGATGTTATTGTCATAGTGTTTGTATAGATAAAAGCTGGTCTTTGTTAAGATGAAGCAAAGAAATCCAGGTTGACATTGGTTGCTTTCTTTATTCTTCTTAATATTCAAAAACATGTATGTTGCTCAAGTAAAAGAGTTGCAACATTTTACTTTGATGGTCAAGTTCTATTTGAACAGATTTTTATGCTATAGAGCGCTCTATTCTATGTTCTTTATAACATTTTGCTGCGACAACAAAAATTTTTTAGTGTGTGGGGAGAATGACAATATCTTCATGATTGTGTTTCGGAAACAGCCTAACTATTCCTATGATGAGATAGTAGTGAGGTTTGCGTACATTTTACCTTCTCCAGACTCCACTTGTGGGATTTCACTGGGTATGTTGTTGGGGAGAATGACAACAAATTTAGCGTATTGGGAGGGTAGAGTGCTCTATTATATGTTCTTTATAACAACGTTTTGCTATTAACAACAAAAAAATTAGTGTTTGCGTACATCAAACAAATGACGTAGTTACAGCGATATAATAATTTCTCAAGCGTAGTGCAGTAAAAAATCCAAACAAAGAGACTGAAATTGCAGCAAAAACACAAACCAGTAAGAAAAACTATCAGCATGAAATTCCTTTAGCAGTCTTCTTATACACATTGCTAATTTTCTGGCAGCAATTTTTCCACTTCTTTTTCTTCTTGCACTCCTCAACTTTCTCACAAATTCCACTATAGTAAAAATCCAAGACATCAAATTGCTCCACATGAATCCTCAGCATCAGTTGAAAAATCTCTTCATCATTATACATACTGCTTTCCAAAATCTCCTTTTGTGTCAAAACTCTTGCATCATCTACAGACCTTACAAGACTCTTCATGAGGTAAACATAAGAGGCGAAGTGCTTCCCACCGCTCTTAAAGGTACCACTTTGTTCCATTGCCACCATATTCTTGAACAGTATCTCAGTGTATTTGTCTATTTTCAAGGGTGGGATTGCCAAGACTATGCCTTTGGTGAATCTTACATTCATGACGCTATCGGTTACTGCTTTCTTGAACTTGATCCCTACTTCATGAAGATGTAGTGCATTATGCATATGTTTTTCTGTTCCATTTGTGTGAAGTTTTGGTATTGTTGGGAGATAACAGTGATGAATCAAGTCCAATAAATGGTGAATATTAGGACCGAATTTGTCCATTGTTACTAGTCCTTCTCCAGGAATCAACTTTCTAAAGAAGAGTAAGGCAAGTTGCATGAGGGAGTAAGTACATTCTTTAGGTATTGGAACTAAATGAAACATTTGGTGAAGGATGAAAAATGGGATTTGGTTTTCGAGTAGAATCAAGTCACATCTCAGACGGAAAAACATCTCGTGGTTGCTAAAGAATATGTCATCTCTACGTCGAAAACCCTTTAAAGCAAACTTGATAAAGACTTCAATGAGAAAACCACTATCAAGTAACATCATTTGGACGAACTCATTACTTCCAATATGCCCAATTGTGTTTTCACCATAGCATTTTCTTGCTTTATCCTCTAAGTTCCTAAGTGTTTTCACACAATTCTCTAAAATGGTTTGTGTGTTTATTGGTTTTCTACTAATAAGTGTGTTGAGATAACACCACTTATATTCCTCCATGGCTTTAAGGTTGTCAACTCCATGATGAAAAGGACCTATTGAGACTAATTTAGGAGAGTAACTATATTCACTTTCCTTTCTAACTTCTTGAGGAACTATGTTGATACTATGACTACTTGACATGTTTTTCATCTTTTCACCAATTGATTTTACAACATCTTCTTCTTCTTCTTGCTCGATATCGAGTGATGCATGATCATTTCTCTTGACATTTGTGTAAGATATATCTTCTTCCTTCATCTTTCCCTCACACGAGTTGAATTAACTAACCAATTAACCAAACCCCTGCAAAAACAAGAAGAAAACAAATCAAATTTTGTACCACTTTACCTCCAACAATCGCCCTTGACGAATTCAAGATTTAGAGTCAGTATATTCTGTTGCGTCAACTTTTTACATAATCACAATTCATACCTATAGTCAGAGCTAGACGCAGTAGATTTTATCATGAAGGGATTATAGGATGTAAGGTCTGAAATTTACCTGATGAATAAAACAATCAAAATATGTTTGTTGATGAAAAAACCATAAGATATAGAAATATTTGATGATTGATAGGTGTTATAAATGTGTCTAACATGAGAAAACTTGTATGTTTTTTATGAGATGAACATGTAGGAGAAGTCATTAATTGTTTACTTCATTTTGAGAGAAGCATTGTTTTGTCAGAAAGCAAAGTATTGTTACAAAGAAAAAACTTAGTAGTATTAATTACTTTTATGAGAATCTAGGAATATTTTACAACAATATTTGAGTAGCAAAAGAATATAAACATTCTTAGATAATGCTCTTAGGTTACAGGTTTGAGCCATGAATGTAGTCCTTGATGCTTGCTACATTACGTATCTTGAAATTTGACTCTTCTCTAGACCAGACTAACGCAAGATATTTGTGGAGCAAGTTATGATTTAATATGTAATGATTATCGAAGCACATTGAAGAACACACATAATATTTATGTGCTAAAGAAAGGGTGTTCATGTTTTTTGTTACATCAACTTTTAGGGTGATTGATAAAATATAAGGGTAATATATAAATATGTAGTTTAACTTGACTTTAGTTAATATTTGTGTTTTTTAATTTTGGGTATAGACAAGTAAACACTCGTATAAAGTTGAACAAATATACATATGTGTACTATAAGAAATCAATTTGAGTGTATGTCACGCGATTGCTAAATAGTACTTATCTATCTACTTATTCAATTTTATACAAGTTTAAGTATCTCCTTATGCACACTCAAAATTGGAGAACATAAATATCAGCTGAAACTAAGTCATATTATGCCAAAAAAAAAAAAAACTTTTTATAGAACTTAAAACAACTCAAAAAGTTTTAACAAGTATATATTCACAAGTTTATTTCAATTGACTTGTACCACTCAAAATATTGTAACGAGCGATTTGGTTCAATCACGTCATTACCTTGTTCAATTTCATACAAGTTTACCATGTCTTTTTGTTTCAGCTTATCTCATACTCTACTTTATGTGTTGATTTATCCTTCAAGTTATTATATAACGACTAAAAACAATACAATTTACTCCAACATCATAAACAACATAGCACAATACAACATAATATACAATATTCACGTAACACATAAATATGCTCTTTAATTTGATTTTAGCTGATATTTATTTCCTCTAATTTAGGTGTACACATATATGTACTTAAAATTGTGTATAATTGAATAAGTAGACACACACGTTTTATGTGGCATAATACACGAAAGTTGCGACACAAGTACCAAATTATCACGTAAGACGAATGTGTCTATTCTATGACAATATATCCAAGCAAGTCATAAATAAATAGACACACACATATTACATAACATAATACACGTAAGACACTACACGAGATACGCAAGATGAATGTGTCTATTCTATGACAATATATCCAAGTAAGTTATAAAATAAGTAGATGCATGTGTCCTACGTGACATAATACACATAAGACACTATACAAGATACAAAATTCCCACATAAAAAATTACGTAAGACGAATATATCTATCCATACCAATATATCCTAGCAAGCCATGAAATAATAATCAATATTTAAAATGTGTCCAAAATCGACTTAGACCGCCACTAATTTCTCTTTTTATTTATTGGAAGACTGAAAAAGCGACGTCTACGAGGAACTCAGAATCTTATTCTTCTCTCTTGTGGCCATGGCGATTTTCTTCGGAGTAGTGTGAAAAACCCTAATTGTTCATCTCCATTTCCTTCTTCGAAGCTTCTAGAAACTTCCAATGGCGTTCTGGTGGCCGTTGATTGTTATCGCTTTCGCATTTGCGATGTGTAAATTACTGTTTATGCTCATTCCTTCAAATGTTCCTTCCATTGACGTCGACACTTCTGATGGTAAGACTACGAACGAGTTTCGCTGTTTGAAGTACTTTCACATTGATTATTGGAATGTTGGACGTGTAGTTAGTGATTTTGTTCCAATTTATGCGACATTTTTAGCTAAATTAGATTAGATCAACTCATGTTTTAGCATTGAAATTTAGATAATTCTAATATAATCATCTATGTTTGCTGTTTGAAGTACTTTCACATTGATTATTGGAATGTTGGACTTGTAGTTAGTGATTCGGTTCGATTTTATGTGACATTTTTAGCTAAATTAGATTAGATCAACTCGATATTTTAGTATTAAAATTTAAATAATACTCATATAATTATCTGTGTTTGCTGTTTGAAGTATTTCACATAGCTTATTGATTGGTGGTAACTTGGAATGTGGTAGTTACTCATTGGATTGTTGTACTAGTAGTTGCTTATTGGGATGTTGTGCTAGTAGTTAGTGATTCATTTCCATTTTATGTGACATGTTTAGCTAAATTAGCTAAGATCAACTCAATATTTTAGCATTAAAATTTAGATAATAATATAATTATCTACGTTTGCCGTTTGAAGTATTTGACATTGCTTATTGATTGGTGGTAAATTGGCATGTAGTAGTTAGTCATTTTGTCCCAATTTGTCTGAAATTTTTAGCTTATTGAAGCTAAATTAGACAAGATCAACTCAATATTTTAGATATTATATGTTGTCATTCTTCTTGTGATGAAGAATACATATTATAATGGTGGTCAAAGTTGACGTAGTTTGGATATAGGAAAGCAAAAGGTTTCCTATTAATTGGGATAGAGCAAATAGATTTGTTTTTTTGAACTCCTTGTGGAATCACAATTTTTTGGACTCTTTTTTCCTTTGAGTTGAGGGTCTATGGAAAACAGCCTCTCTACTTTATTAGGGGTAAGGTCTGCACTCCCCAAGCCCCACTTTGTGGGATTATCCAGAGTATGTTGTTGTTGTCGTACTCCTTATGGTATTACAGTGTTGATATTTTTGAATCTATTACAGTATTGGTTGTTTAATGATGCTTTTGGTATTGTAGTGTTGGACGATGGGAATCAGACTAAAGACAATAGCTTCATTTATGTAAGTAATGAATGAAATGCCTACTTGCTCTGATGGAATTTTGTTACTGTTATTTGGTGTTGCTCAAACTGTAGATGGTGTCAGCTTTTGTTTAATCCTTTTGTTTTTGCTTCTTTTCTTTTTTCTTTCTGTGTGTTTGCAAATATTTTTCATGGCATGGTTTAGTAGAATGGTGGCTGGTCGAATTTCACTTGTTGGATTTTTATCTATTCTTTAACCCCACTTGTGGGATTCCACTGGGTATGTTGTATGTTGTTGTTGCTTTTTCAGTAGTTTCTTTTCCTTTATGAAGAGGCACTTATTGACAGATATTTACTGAACCACAGAAAACAATAAGAATTTCCATTAGAGATATGTGGAAAGTGTAGAAAACTAGAGAGAATTAGAATTTCCATTAGAGGTATGTGGAACGTTTTGAAAACATGAGATCATTTACGTAAAACATTTTACAATGTCAAGTTGAGTAAAAAAGCAGGTGATATTATTATCATCATGATATTGCAGAAGGTGGTGGATAGAGTGGGAGGATTGAATAGCTCCCTACGGGGTAGCTAATGGTTGAGACAACCTTGTGAAGCAAGATTGAAGTCCCAACATAAGCTATACTAGATGAATTATTCTTATTTGTTTAAACCTTTGGTAGCTTGAGTTACATGGTATACTACTTGTGAGAACATAGAAAGTGTATGGTGGATTAATTAAGTTGTGCACAAGCTGGTCCAGACATAACCTTTCTAAACAAAAGAAAAGAAAAGAGATGATGTGATTGTGTATTGGTGGTATCTAAAGGTTGAGAGAAATACCTTATGGTGATGGTTGATGCAAGAGATATGTAGCAAGAATGGAGAAATGTTATTAAAGAAAATGAGTTTCATCCATAAATTTATGAAGTCAATTTTCTTCTTTTTATGGAAACAACTTTTTTGAGAAAATGTTGTCTCAAATACGAGTTACCAAACCTTAAAAATTACTGCAATAACATTTCCATCTGAGAATTTGAGTTTTATGTAGTTTGTCAACTCAACATCGTACTGAGAGTAGTTCCTCCCGCTTCCAACTCATTTACACCATCAAGAAAGCATTTCTCTTTAGAAGCACAAGTATAATGACACACTTTGAGATTTACTGTAGTATGCATGCCTGTGTAGTTATTTGAATGGACTTTGCTCTTACTTTTTGTGGAACTTTATATTGTTCATTCCGTAAAGTGAAAGAGTGTGGCACTTGTATATTTCTCACACTGAATTTTGCTTATTTAGATTCCCTCGAGAAGGCATACGGACAAAGTTCAGTGCTATGAACCTGCAACAATGAAGTACCTGGGTTATTTCCCGGCATTGAAACCTGATGAGGTCAGATTTTATGTTCTAATATAAATATGATATTTGTGTTCCTCAATACTAAATATCAAGATCTTCTGTCATGCACCAGACTCACTTTTCTCATTCCCTCCTCCCCCTTATCGTAAGTTGTATGAAGTTTTGCATAAAGATACTGAGTCATCTTATCAGGATTTGATTGGGCATTCAGCTAACTGTTTCTCTTTTGCTGCCACTTATCATCATCAGAACCGTAACATGATAAACGTATACATGAACTTCAAGATAGGTTTGTTTTCTCTAATAAATAAATGAAACTTGGATGCTAAGGTTAGCATCATAAAAACCAATCCTAACTTGCCACACTTTTGCAACAGGGTAGGCCGTATAATAGTTAAAGTGATAGATGTTCCCCATGGTTTGACTTAGTTTTCTCCAGCGCACATCTGTGATCTTATTAATTTCCATGTTCTTTGCCCCTAAAAACAGCATCAACGGTCTTTAATGAGATATATACTTGCAAGCCAAATGCAATTAACAAACTAAGTTGTGCCCAGGTTAAGGAGCGGGTTGCACAGGCAAAGAAAGCTCAGAAGATATGGGCAAAGAGTAGCTTCAAGCAAAGACGCCTGTTTCTACGTATACTTCTGAAGTATATTATTGAACATCAAGACCTTATATGCAAGTAAGGACAATTACCATTTAAAACTGTTATTTTACACTGCCAACAGTATTGACACATTAAATTATGTCCGAGTAGCAGAATGAATGATACTGAAATGCTTAAGATCCTTTTGGTTAATTGTTGACCATGTTTTTTTTAACATTATCTGTACAGAGACATAAGTTATGACCTGAAATTGTTGGACGTCCAAATGCATTGTTCTGAGTTATTGAGTTATACACTAATATAGTGTACACAGTAAAATGTTTCAGGAGAGACTGATAGTTGAGACAACTTTTGCAGTTGGCTTAGTCTTGTCTTTAGAAAGAAGAAATAAAAAGAGATTTTTTTGAAGGGCTTAATCAATAGGTGAAGGTAGCTGCAGATAGAAGTAGCCACTATTATTATTTCATCCCTTCCCACTCTTCTAGATCTGGCGTGAACACTCTTCTTCCAATAGATTGAAAGTGCTTGGAAACATAAGCGCTGGAGTACTAAGCATTTTGAGGTTAAGCAGTTCCATTGGGCATACTTTCGTTTCATGATCATATACTATGAAATTGGACAGGAGATACCTGAAGTCTATTAAGCTATTGCCTAGAGTTCA
>DF357728.1:72581-84533 GCA_000787875.1 Solanum virginianum
ACAGAAAATCAGGATTTTTAATTTTTTCTTATCTGCTTAAGATCCCAAGCAGTATATATCAAAACATTGAAGATTACTACACCTAACACCCCCTCACCTTGAAAAGAGAAAAGCAAGATGTCATTCTAGTCCAAGTTCAAGCAGGAGCAACGCCTGATATGGCCTCTTTGAAATTGAATTTAGAGTATCTGTCTGGCTACAATTATCATTTCCTATCTAGATGACAAGTTGTCCAGAGAAAAAGGGGCATGCATTGGGACAGAAAATTCAGTGGTGTAGCAATCTTCTGTTTCTAATTTCACTTCCTAGCTCACATTCTTGAACACGATTTAAAGTCATCATATTCAAAAAATTTAATATTGAAGAATAAATGAAAGCAAAGATATACTTTGTTAACAACTAAAGATATCCCACACACAAAAGTGTATTCCAAGAAAGAACATATGATTTGCTTGAATGTTGAGTCATGTAAAGTTCTTTGTAAGCACAATTTTATGATGGTTAATATCCAGGGGGAAAAAAGCACATTCAGGACATGTAGTTCAACACTAATAGTAAAGTCTACACAGTTTTATATCTATGCCAGCCACCAAAAGTGACTTACCTCCTAAACTATTGCTCAATCAAAGATAAAAGGAACGATCAATGAAGTCATGCAGAAAAATTGTGCTAGTGACATGTCAATGTATCAGACTTGAGAAAGAAAAATCGACAGCCCTTTGCAACACAAAAATAGAAACTAAGGTTAAAATGAGATCTGGTGAGTTAGACGAATTAGCAAGCCTCATCATGTATACAATTTGGTGAGTTTCCTGCCCAGTTTACTGAGATCCTCTTTACTGATATTAAAATTGCAGTATCTAGAAAATTTTTCTTTCTTATTAGTGTTGCAGAAGATTACCTACATAACTACATAAAGAGAACGAACTTTGGGAGCCCTCTCTCATTTCTTGCAAAAGTGCTATCACATTGGATATCAAACATAACCCAAGTGGCAAAAACTAACACCAACTGGAGCTACAACATGGTAACATGTCCCTTGGGCAAACACTCTTTTCTTGTCAACATATTGAGGACCATCAGTAACAATGTGGATGCACATTTTTTTGTTGGATGAAGAAAAAAAACAACTAAATGGTCACCAACAGATATAACAAGAGAATACTGATGATCAATTGATTATAGGTAATAATTTAAGAAGTCCTAGAATAGCAAGCTTAATATGATCTTGGAATTGAAACATCCAATTTTTTAAGGGTCAATCCAAGAAATTAATTTATTTTATTTAAAAAAAAGAAAAAGAAGTGTGAAGGCAACATGAGAACTTCACGGAAAAGGAACATCTGAAATCAAATGCACAGGAAAATTAGGAGACCTTGATAGCATGGGATGATATTGCACAATGGAACAACACCCAACATATATGAAAAACTCATATTTACGTATGGACTATACAATCTTGACATTCGTATACACAAAATTACCTCTCTGTTCTCAATAATCAAGCCCGTGTCAACAGAATCTCTCCCCCTTGGGAATTTCCTCCAATGATTATCTTTATGAAAAACTTTAGACCCTTGACCAAATTGACTTATCAATTTGTATTTTTCCTGATCCACATGCCTGTCATCTAAAAGCTTTTCTACTGGGTAGGGTCCATCATTATTGCCAAATGACTTAAACCTTCGGTCACTTGAAGTTCTTCTAAACGAATATGATGTCCTCTCAGCATCTAATATATTTTGCTGATACCTAGAACTGTTTTCATCTTCAACCCATCGCATCCCTTCAGATTGCCAGCCCCCTCTTCTTTTGAAATTGTCCTGATTACCAGGATACTTGTCTGTCTGATTGGCACCAATGGAGTTGCTCAAATTAGCAAACTGACCATCATCACATTTCCTAGTCCCGCTAAATATTCCATGTCTGCCACGTGGCAGTTCAGGGCTCTGCCACCTTCTTCCAGCGGTACAAGATTCTGTATACAAACGCAAGGATGGAGGTCGATACCCATCAAATCTCCCTTCCTCATCCTTTAGATCCATGAAACATATATCATTTGAACTTTTGCAATGACTGTTATCGCTCCTTTTAACCCTACTGGAGCTTTTAATTTCTCTTCTTGAATATGTCAAATTTACATGATAGCCATCTTCAAGAATATTAGTATCCCTGTGGTTGTATGGTCTATATCTGTTATCAGTCTCTTCCATGATATCATAGATGTAATTACATTCACTTACAAGATCTTGAGTCCTCACTCTCTTGTTTCTCTGTAGCTGATTTATTTTCCACATTTGTTGACTGGGCTTCTCATCATTTGAATAGAAAATAAACTTATCGAACCATTGTTTTGATTCATGAAAAGAAACGTTGTCCATGTCCTGAACAGTGAGTCTTCTCCCATAATGGGGTCTATCTCTTTCCGACAATTCATCATCTGTATAAATTGATGGTTCAAGAGGATCTAGCTTTCTTTTCACGCTTCGACTGCCAGACCGGTTTTTGTCATAGCTGCATTTTAACTGGCATTCCATCCCAGGAGTTTTTGTAAAAGAATCCCAGCATGGATAATCAGAAAATCGTCTTGCATTAGAGTAAAAGAGTTCAGCCTTCTTAAAATGTGAAGTATCTTCCCTTTCATGAGAGTCAGAAGCATATCGTCTATTTGCCTGTCTGTGTCGGATCACAGTTGAATCACGCTTTTCATACAGTATCCTAGCATCAGATTTGTGGGAATCCTCATCTTTAAAGTGAGTGGGAACAGTTTCACTCATTCTACCAGGTCGTCTTCTGTCGTGCAACAGATCTCTTTGCGCAGACCTTCTACCTCGTGAAAAATATTTAGGATCACCAGACTTTGTTCTGATATGATCGGTTCTGGCTATTGGCTGGTAATCAATTGTACCCTTCACCCGTAACTCGGATTCTGCGTTTGATAATAGCCTTGTATGATGATCATGAGATTTCTCCAAGTCGAAAAAAGTCCCATCTCCAGATGTGCCACCATGACTTAGAGAACAACAAGATGAACCTGGGCTATGCTCTCTGCCTCCACCATGCAGTGGTTCTTGTAACTTTATAGGTTTTCTTGGATCAGATATGTCTCTCTCACTGCTTTTATTTGCATCATGAGAAGATTTAATTGCTCCTGAGGTTTGATCAACATTACAATAGGTCCCCTCTTGGTGGTGTAGCTCATCTGCATCAGAGAACTCGTAATTTCCATAGTTATCTGAACCCGTAGACACGTGCTCACGAACAGGTGTATTCCTGGAGTATGGAGTTAATTTTATGAGAATGAAGTAACTTGAATCATTAAATACATTTTTATGCATCATCAATCAGCAGAAAACCAGGTCAGATGTGAGAAGCAAGACCTAAAAGTAAAGGTGAAGAAAGCAAATACAAAACCAACAATGGAACTGATCAATGAAAAAGGAAATTTCTGAAACATTTAACAATATTTCGCAAAAATGTCTAGGACCAAAAAAAATTAAAAGACTCAGAAGCTGACAACCTTAAGCCAACTAAGCATCAAGAACATGTTAGAACCTATCACATTTCAATCTCTTATATTGCAGCAAATACAGCCTTCAAACTTCAATTACATAAGAATTAGAATCTGCAAGGTCATTTTTACCGACATGTCCTTTTCAAAATAGTTGTGTCCCATTGTGTCCTAGTACAGTTACAGACTATCATCACAATTCAACCAATAGATGTCAGACCTTCCAGATGTAGAGTTGCCTGATCCTTCTCCAGTTCCTTCCAAGCTGGCTAACTCATCTTCGCTAGCACTGCTGAAACTGAGAAACTCCTTTCTGTCAACACCTCTAGTCTTGGATGCTTCCCTCTGCTCCTTAGTAGAACTTGCTGGATCTTCCATTGACTCCTGCAAAGCAATCTGGTGCCAGCACAAGCCTGTGAGCAGACAGCAATTAGATGATCAAGAAAAGGGGAAAATAAAAAAATTTGGTACCTGTATGACAACACCAGAATCCCGATCCTGTGGACGTTCCACATCTGTTGATGGTCGGCGCTCAATCATGCTCTCTTCCACCTTTATTTCTCTACCTTTTGGCTGAACATTGGCAAGTTAATACCATATTCATCATTAACAGTTCAATTTCAAATAGCATTTAGGAACTGTTAGGTGACAGACATCTACATGTTTTTTGAAGTTCCATCTTCAGCATGGTTTGAACAGAAGACACTAGTTCACCAAATGAAATTCAGATTAAAATTCCCATCCAGTATAAAGGTAATCTGGTCTTTACAAGTTTTGCCAACTTTAACAGGTTCTCATTTTCCAGCATCCTCAAACAGGTTGCAACCTACTGGCAACTCCAACTTCATCTCAACAATAAAGAGGAATTAAGCGAAGAAGAGCCACTGAGCATAAGAAAGAGAGGGAAAGTAAAAGAACCAATGATATATGGATGTAGGTTTCATTAAGGGTGCACTCATTATGGTAACTAGTACTAACATTTTTCGGTGGTCCTTTTCCAATAAAGTGTCAGACACCTTAACTCAATTACTCATTTTGTGTTTTAGAAATGGAAAAACATAAGGTTAAAGATCAGAAGGAATTTCAGTATGCATTTGATATAGACAGAGGTAGTGTGTACGATCCTGATTAAGTAAGGACCTTTGAAATGACATAAAATTATGGGCTTCTGTTGACTACAACAACTTCCACTGGCTCGAGAAACTGTACTACTCTGCAAAGTGACCAGCTTTTACGGACATTACCTTCTTGAACAATATATGGCCACCCTCAGCTTTCTTTCACAACCCATTTGATACAAAAAGCTTCACCTATTGTTTCTTCCCCACCCCCACCCCCCCTTTTTTGTTGATAAGGTTCGCTTCACCTATTGTTTGGGAAATGGTAAATCTTGACAATAGAGATACCTACCTTACTATTTTTCGAAGTCCTGTAATCTGAATCCTTGACTACCTTTTTTGCTTGTTTTCGGTGCTCATCCTATTTCAAAAGTCACGGCCAATGATAAGCATGTAAGACATGCAGTAAAAATGGTAGAAGAAACTTTGCCACTGTACATTCTGGAAAGTTGGAAAGAAATACAAAAGCAAAGATAACAAGAAATGACAAGAGGAAAAATATATACTCTAAGACATAACAGAAAGAGACAGACTTATATGCATTCAGTACCAGGCAGTTGCAATATTGTTTCCAGCTATCTTCATCAAAGCCAAAATTAAAGTAATCAGTCAGGTCAGCACCTGGATACCGCCAAGGTTTCTTCTCAAACATATCAATATTCACATCCAAAATATTCCTGAAAATTTATGGATCAATGACATATCTATGAAATATAAAAAGATTAAGTCTACAAAAGAACAGAGGATAACTTTGTCTGGTAAACCTATATCATTACAGTTCTTAGATGAGATGACCAACTGTATCTCCGAAAAGCAAATATGCACCAGGAGAAGTGGAACCAATGGTTCCAAATGTAGATAATTTTCTTTTAACAGTATGTCTGAAATGTGATCTTTTTTTATAAAAATGGAAACACAACAAAGCAGTTAACCAAAGATTAGAATACAAACTAAGTATGACAAAACTTATTAACCTCGACCGAGGAAGTGAGAAGCTCTGTCCATTTTGAGCAGAAAAGCCTGAGCCCACCCTTTGGGTGTAGCTATTATCCTCCCAGTTTCCCTTGACAAATGCTGTAGAGTAAGAAGGTGTACAAGAAGATCCATTGGCTTTGGGATGACTTGAATATGCTGCTTGTGGAGGTCTTGTATTCTACAGGAAAAAGGGGGGGAATCATAATTCGGAGAATGAAACACTATGAAGTAACAGAAGTACAGAACAGTATTAATCCATTTCCTTTCCATATAGATGGCATTCAGGCCAGCACCTTGACTAATCCACAAAAGCTTAACTACATGAATTCATGTAAAAGCTGAAGAATTCTACCATCATGATAATTCTCACACTTGAAGAATTCAAAATAGGTAATTGAGAAGAAAACAATTAAAGACATTTCCAGTAAAATCACAAGTTGCAGCAAATGGAATGGAGGTAGGTGCATTGAAAAACCAAGCCAAATAAATATTCTCTTCATTTGCTTTGAGAAAGAGAAAAACCAAGATATACATGATGTAAAGCTTTATTCTGGCCTTTTTCTAGTAAACAATATAAACAGTACATATATGTATCAATCAATCAACTCTGTCTTAGTCAGATTCATTACTTGAATTAACACTTAAACAAAATACTGAATTTCAGCCTAAACTTCACCATTTGGTACAAGGATATTTCTAACTTATAATCCATGATATCATGCACCTTCGGATTATCTAAACTTCACATTCTTTAAGAAAATGAAGTATCCAACACCAAAATTTTAGCTTAAATTGACTCTGATCAGCAAATAATGCCAAACAAACTTGAAGAGACTATACGTTTACCGAATTTTCAGGTTTTCAAGCAAGCAAAATTTTAACAAAAAGAATAACTTAAACTAAATTGCTTTCAAATAAGAGTCTTCCAACATAGTAAATGGCAGGAATATCAAACTATACAAACCTCGTAATCATCTTTACACTAACCTCAGCCATTTTTTCGCATAAAATCAAACCAAAATAAGCATTCAAAAACCAAAGCATCTCATCTAATCAGTTTCAGCAATTAAGCAACACGAAAACAATTTCGAAATAAATTCAAATTTACACTACTTTTTACACTAATTTCACAGTCTATAATGCTACCTTGTAACTGTTTTTCTCTCCAATGCCGATTTCGCTGCCATTTGAATTCTGTCCCAAACCATTTCCTTTATCACTAACACTCAAACCTCCATTTTCCTCAATTTCATCTTCATCATCATCATCAACTTCTTCTTCATCATTCAACAGTATCTTCAAGTCATCTTCACTTTCGCTTTCACATTCCTCTTCTATTTCTGCATTTTCACGATTAGAGCTTCCGACGGCAGCATTGTAGTCAGCCTCCTTGACTTCCGTTTGAACCTGCGTTGAACTCTGCATAGCATTGATTGCTGAACTTGCTTGGACTTCGACGTCGGCGTAGAGATCGCCGAAATCATCGTCGTCGCCGGCGACGTTCAGCATTTTGGAACGTACGGTGTGAACACAAAAAGGGAGTGAGCTCAGGGTTTTAGAGATTTTCTTAAACCCTAAGACTTATTATTTGATAATTGATGGAAGTTAGTGGGTGAAACTGCAAATGTTGCCATTTGGGTGTGTTTGGGTGTGATCAAAAATGGTTTTTTTTTTAGAATTTCTTTTTAGGAAAAATGTGTTATTTTCTTGTGTTAAGAAATATTTTTTTAAGTAGTAAAATATTCAATGTGACTTCAAAAGTTCGAAAAATACTAGAGCTAAGAACTATGATGAAAACACCAAAGAAGAAAAAAGTAATGTCAACATAGAATAATAACATAAATAAAATTGAGGAATACAATAATAATAATAATAATAACACATTAGTAGTAAATAGGTAAAGTGAACAAAAAACAAATAAAATGCTCTAAATTAAACTAAGTTCTACCACGGAGAAAAAAAAACATTCAACTATCTATTAACCTTCTATTCTAATAATTGACTTTCATACTCTTCAATCCGAATACGTCCCTTGCAAACTAAAAAAGTGTCATGTATATTTAATTATCTCTCCTTAATGTTTTTCTTTAATATACTTCTCTTTAGCCCAGTCACTGCGAATCTCCCCCACCTCTTCATGTTTCAAAAATAACTTCATTCTTAATCATATCTCTCTTAGTATATATTTGTACATTTTACCTAAGTGCTGTCATTTTGGTTGCTCTCATCTTCTAAACGTGTGAATTTTTGTGTGATCATCACTCCATAAATCGATAAATATATGACATATCACAAATGCGATGTATTTGAATATTTTCAATCAAATCTAGTTTTTCACAACAAAAATTCGATAGCAGAATATATTTGAGCCAAAAGAACAATGAGGACTTTAAAGGACCATGTTTAATCTTATGACAAATACAAGACAAACCACAAATGTGAAGATGCATTTGAACATCTTCAATCAAACCTATTTTTTCACGACAAAATTCCGTTTATGGGGTATATTTGAAATAAAAGATAACGACGGGGCTTTGAAGGACGAATAGATAAACGTAGGACAAATACCAAACAAATCACAAATGAGAGGATGTACTTGAACATTTTCAAACAATTGTAGGTGGCGACATTGTAATTTCAAAAACTTGAGATTCTTTTTAGATAGCAAATATAATCTTCTCCACTCTTTATCCAAAAGAAGCTCTTTTTAACAAGATGGCTATGAGCATTCCTTGCTATGCTTCACTTGGCACCAAATTGCAAGGTACTTCCTCTCTTTTCCATCAATTTGGATTTATGGGGTTTTGGTATTTCTTAATCTTTTTGTAAGTTTTCAATTTTCTTGAATTTTTTTGGTTTCTCTTTTACCAGATCCACTTAATTACAGCAACTACAATGGGGTTGAAAAAGTGAAAAGCATCATAAAGAAGACAGTGATTCCTTCTATTAGTAGTTCCCCTGTTGAATCTCTTCAGAAGGGAAATTGGGTCAAGCTCATTTGTGGTGCTAGCTTTGAGGTCTTCACTTGTTAACCCTTTATTCACTACAAAGACTCTACCTTTACACTTTTCTACAGATGATTTTTGTTTCTGTATAATCATAATAAACTATTTTGGTGTTTCCAATTCATATGATGCTCTTTTGTTTAAGGAGTGACGCAAATGTATAATCAGAATAAACTACTTGATGTTCCAAAGTTTTTGTATAATCAGAATGAACATCTTAAACTCTATGTGTAGTCGAATCCCATCATTAAAGTGTAATGAAGCTAGTACAGACTAAGTGTGAAGATCATACAAAATGCATAGACATGTGAACATATTTGAGCAATTTTTATCTTTCTTGGTTTTTGTAGGATTTGCTCGATGTCAGGAACCTCTCTCTGGTTTATACTCTTGCTGGAGGTGAGAATTGAATCGTTAATTGTCTCTTTGTAATTTTGGTATTATTTTTCCTTGCATAGGGTAAGTAAGTTTGTGTGTTGATTGTAGTTGATTGCATTGACTGCGCTGCTGAGGCGTCGGTGGTGAATGCTGTAAATGAAGGGATAGAAGCAGCCAGAGCCCTTGTGCCCTTACGCAGGCCTTGGGTAATGATCAGTGTTAATGATGATGAAGATCTTCATTTCCGTAAAGCTGGTAACTCCCCACACACTTTAGCTTCGACGAGCATATTTGTCCTTTCTGATACTCATAATCTTGGTGACGTGATGTAGGGCTAAAAGAGTTTCTTGCTTTCTTTTAGTACAAGTATGAATGCCACCCTATCTTAGACAAAAATTGCCAGTAAAAATATGGTATGTAGGTAGAGAAGGGTAGGTGGGCTAGCCTGTGATCCACTGAGTTTTGAACCATGTTGGTTGGGGGATTTCTCGGTTATTGTAAAAAGTAAGCTTCTGATAGGAGTGCATAATCTTCTGAAGCATCAAAAACTATGAAATAGCTTTGATTATTTTTGTTCTAAGAACTATGTCGTCCATAATGAGCCTTTCTAATATTGGTCCTTTTCCAATGAGTTTTAAATTATAATCGGATCTTACTTTACCAAACTTTGCACGGACCATCAGAAGCATTTAGCTCAAAAGACTCTAGTTTATCATACAGAGTAATTTCTAATGCATCAGCATTTTCATTGGACTCTATGATTTGTCAATCTCCTGAAATGGGCTGATGGTCACCCTCTTGAAAATGAATGTTACTGTGAAATTAGATCCAAGAACCGAGATCGTATTTCACCTTGAATGAGATAACTCATGGAAAGTATTCCTAAATAAGATGTGTGGTTTAACACTCCAGTTGTCTATGTTAATGTTGCAGAATTTGATCCGGATGATTGCCCCCACGATTGCTTGAGACCTTGCGAGAAAGTCTGCCCTGCCAATGCAATATTGCAAGAGGTTCTCTCTATTTTGAATTCCCTTGATTTATTCTGTAGCTGTTTAACCTGAGATATCATTTTATAGCTTATTCATGTTCATTTCCAAAGGCTACATCTGTAACTATTGCAGGGTGGAGTTTTGTCTGAGCGTTGTTATGGTTGTGGTCGTTGCCTTCCGGTTTGTCCGTATGACAAAATAAGTGAGTTTACTGCTGCCTGTCTATTTTCACCTCCTCCATGCTCTTTTATGTTGGTATTGATTTTTTTTCTGCAAAATGAATTCATGAAAAATATTTTGTTGATTTAGGAGCTATTACGTATGTGAGAGATGTTACAGCTACAGCTGAACTTCTTGAAAGGGATGATGTTGATGCCATAGAAATTCATACCAGTGGAAGGTTGGCATAATTTTCTTTTCGGTTAATATATTCCCCGAAATCACTCAAGTGCGAATTTTCACTTCTTATTCAATTGAGACACAAACTTAACCCATAGAATAAATACTCAAAATATATTTCTGCAATACAATCGGATTTTGCTTAATATAATCTTCTCCACTCTTTATCCAAAAGAAGCTCTTTTTAACAAGATGGCTATGAGCATTCCTTGCTATGCTTCACTTGGCACCAAATTGCAAGGTACTTCCTCTCTTTTCCATCAATTTGGATTTATGGTTGTGCAAATAGTTCTTTCTCAATTATCAGAGTAACATCAATTTGTAGCTAAAAGGTGTATCTTATCGCATTCTCATTTTTGGAATAGGGATCCTTCAGTTTTTAAAGAACTCTGGACTGGGTTGGGGAACTCAACTGCAAATCTGAAGCTCGTGGCAGTATGTGAAGCTGTTACTCGTTTTTTGATCTCTGTTGGCGACGTTAAATACTACTCTCTCCATTCCAATTTGTTTGTCCTACTTTTTTTTAGCCCATTTAAGAAAGAATGTCTTTTTCCTCTCTTGGCAACTCTTTAATTTTAACTTTCCACATGGCATGCTTAGAACCATGGGATTAAAGGGAATTTGGTACATTCTACGTGTCTTATTTATAACCGCAAGATTCGAAAGTCTTCTTTTATCTTCTTTAACTTCATGTCAAGTCAAAACAAGACAAACAAATTGATTCGGAAGGAATATCATCTAATAAGTTCAAACAACTTATTCCATTTCAAGAAGTAAGTTGAAAAAATTGTTTTATCATGGTTTCATGCAGGTTAGCTTTCCAGACTTGAGAGATTCAACCATATCTGCAATGAAAGCTATGTACTCAATAATGGAAGCCAACATACAATGCGTCAACTTATGGCAGGTGCAGATCATGTGTCCTATCGCTAATTGATTTAGAGGCTAGGATGCTCCAAATATATTTTCTCATCATTTCTATTAATGATTTTAATTGAAGTTGGATGGTCGACCAATGAGTGGTGATATTGGGCGAGGCGCCACAAGAGATGCAATTGCTTTTGCACGAAAATTGGCCTCTGCTGGTGACAAGCCTAAAGGTTTGTGCATTAAATGATTATTCTGTTAAATGACATGATACAACTTCTTGTTGGCTATTGCTATAAAATACTAGCTAGTGCAATTTGAAGATTCCTCCTACATCATAGGCTTCCTTCAACTGGCCGGTGGTACCAATGGTCACACAGTGGAGGGGTTGAAAAAAGAGAGATTATTCCAAATGACAACCATGCACGGTATTAACTCCACAGTCCACGTTATTAAGTTCATATTCCATATCACTGAAGTTTTGACATCAATTTGTACATTCATTTAGAGGCTTCAAGATATGAGACAGTTCTGAACACTTCACACTCACCAAATGCTTTGATCGGTGGTGTGGCCTTTGGTGGCTATGCACGAAAGGTAGGTTCTTATTGACAATCATGGAAATTGTTCTAGTCTATCTTATTAACTGCATTGGCTAAATACTATAGCAGTATCATAATTTCATCTCCCTGTTCCCTCTTCAGATC
>DF357728.1:86569-125015 GCA_000787875.1 Solanum virginianum
CGATCATATTCCATGATAAGATCGTTTACCATAATAATCACAAATATTAGATGACCACCTTTTTTGGACCTAATATTCAAGAAAATGCTTATTGTGTGTTTCCTCATCAAGTGTATGTGGTTACTATGGTCAACTTTCTTATCCAAAGACACTCCATGTAATATGAGCAGAGATTGCTGTCTATGGGATGGAGTGAATGTGATAAGACGTGGAGTCATATGATTGAACATGACCTCAGTTGCGAGGGCGATTGAGTCTTGTAGCACCCTCTTCCACATGTCCACTTACAAATCGAACACAAGGAAATCATCTTTTTAGACATTTCATGACTAAAAATAAAGTTCTCTTGTAAAAAAGATATATTTGTATTTATTATATAAATTATTTTTTTTTAGTAAGATTCAGATCAATCCTTTATTTTTAACTTAATTGTGATTTGAGACGACAACAACAACATACCCAGTGAAATTTCACAAGTGGGGCTGGGAGGGTGAATGTACACAGATCTTATCACTAGCTAAGTAGAGAGGTTATTTCCTGGGAAACCTCGTCACAAAACCAGGACTAGATATTAATTGTGATTTGAGACAAACCAAATAATAAAAAAAAGTTTGGAAATTCAACCATCAGTCAATGATGGAGTGCTGCTTTCCAAAAAAATTCTTAATAATACAGTAATAAAAAAATAAGTGATGGCTATTAAAAATTAATTAATTATTTCACTACAACTTAAGTGGATATTATATATATATATATTATAACAATTGAAATGGTCATATTAGGTTGATAATTGCTTGCTTGTTTATGTCTTTTTACATGATTTGCTGCATCTTAAAGATGCTCTTAATTCAAAATATAAAACAAAATATTGGTTTCTCCTTGGGGTTTAATATCTAACTATCTATTTTAAAGTTCTACTAATTTTGATTCGCGTTTAGAATCTATATTTTATGAAGTAAAATGTTTATTATTAAAAATAATTTTAATCTAAAAATTTAAATTCAAAACCTATGTCATTTCATATATATATGACAACCTGATCGTGTTTTTAAATTGTGGGGTAAAGTCAATATTCTGTCTATCACAATTGACATCACGCTTGTATGAGTGACTTGGTTAAGAAATGAAATTATATCTTTATTATTAGTTATAATTTTTTTTCTTGGGGTATATATTAGCTTGCACTAAAATGGAAACATTTATAGGTGTCAATAAAATAGTCCCAATAAGACAAGAAATCATTATTTGTGTGGCAATACCACATTTTTATTGCTGGTTGGCTATGTTTTTTTTTTTAATTTAATTTTATTTTTTATAACACAAAAATAATAATTAGATAATAGCCCTATTATTTGATGCAATAGGAACAAACCTCGGGTTTCGATCCGATGAGATAGTGTAAAAGCAGTCTTATTTTATATTTTGAAGTTATAAAGATTATTTTTAACAAAATCGTAGGTTCATGTATATAAAATACAAATAGTCATGTTATAAAAATTATTTTTGATAGATCGTACACTCAAGTATATGAAATAGAATAATCGTGTTGAATATAATAAAAGAAGAAACAGTAATAACAACACATAATATGATAATTGAAGCAAAAATTTATTTGGTGCAATGAAGAATTATATTGCATAAGATTTTGTAAAAATACATTTGTCTAAATTGCAAGTTTTTTTTTTTAAAAAAAAAAGGATGTCTTGATTGGACTTTTGCACTAAGAAATTGACTAAATGATTAATAATAAAGATAGATAATTTATAAGTGATGGCTAAAAGTTTTTGACATTATTTATGGAGGCTTGTCAACAATGGCAAGTAGTACAAAAAAAATTTAGTGTATCTATATTTTATTTTATTTTATTTTCATTAGTATTTTATAACAAAAAAAGTTTAGTGTATCTATATTTTATGTTATTTTAATTAGTATTTTATAACAAAGAAATAGCACATTTTGAAAAGGTTAATAGCACTTTCTATCCTAATTATGATTTTGGTTCATTCATATGATATTTGAGTAAGTATAATGTTTAATCTTTAGTTAATTAAAATGTGCATTGGCTCATTTGTTAATGGATATTCATAAAATTTATTTTTTTTCTTAAATTTGTATTGTTATCTCGTATTTTCTTATTTAGTAATTAAAAATAAAAGTAAAAGCGTATACGTGAAATTCAGTGACGGTTCCTGAATTTTGTTTAAGGGGGTTCAAAATTTTAAGAAGTAGACACATGGACTAAGTGAAGGGGTTCGATATCTTTTATATATACATAAAAAAAATTAATTTTAACATATAAAAATAGTATCATTTTTCACTTCGAAGCCCCTAAGTATTATGTGGCTCCGCTACTGATGGAACCCCCACCCCCTTTATATTAAGTACAACTTTTTATATGTTAAGCTTCAATATAGTGGAATATGAGAACGATCCTCATCTTCTTTGTCAGAAAGGTTAATTATTCATAAATAAAACTTATTTATAATGAAATAGTCTAATCATAATATATTGTTTAATGAGACTAAATCAAAATTAATTATTAAAATTTAAATAAATTGTCAAAACTCACAAGAACTAAAACTAAAATTTATTAATAATTTAATGTTTAAAAGTAAAATTGTTCCTTTGAAAATTGTCTTTTGTGTACTTGGATGATGTGGCCTTATTTTATTGATAAACTTTCTCTTGCATTTGATCAATTATGACTAGAAAGGGACATTATTTTGAACTTCATAAAATTAAATTATCTTTTATTCTTTTCATTTATGGTGTTCTTATTTTTTTTTTTATTTTTTTCCTACTTTTTCTATTATATTAATTATTTTCTTACCTTTTGTTTTTACTTTGATTAAACTCTAAGCATAGCCCTAACAAATTAGCTCCTAACATTAGGTGTATTCAATTTTGATGGCATCCAAGAATGAATATCTATAACCACTTGTTCAATAAAAAAATCTCATATTTTTATTTATCAAACTTTTATAACCAAATGAATATCTATAGTGGATCATAAATTCAATTTTATTTGAATGGGAGAATTTATAATATTTTGTGAGATGTTCATCAACTTATACGAAATAAATGTTTACGAATTCAAAATTTTAAGTTATATTATGATGTAGAACAATAACAATAACATATTCAGTGGAATCCTACAAGTGGAGTCTGAAAATGATAAAATGTACGCAGACCTCACCACTACCTTGTAAAGATAGAGAAGCTGCTTCCAAAGAACTCTCGCCTCAAAATTCTAATTCAGTGATCGTCATGTGCTATAATTAAGTACTTAAAAATTAAATTTAAAGATAATTATATCGTGGAATGTACATGACAGATTACTTAAAACGTAAAACATTCTCAAATTAGTTTAAGAATATATAGAATAAGCAATTTTTCTTTTGGTGACAAAAAGATTTAATATATTATATAATATGCATCATTACACAATAGTGACAATATTTACCGTTAGTCCTGAGGGGGGATTGTTAGTTAGGGCATTTACAAAAGCTAAGTTAGGGGGATTTTTTAGTCCGTACAAAAAAAATTTCTCCTTTGTCTACTTTCATCATGGACATAACATACACCAACGGAACTTCCATCCACAAAAAGACGTTCAACATGATATAATACTTCTCTAGCTTAATAATAATAATAATAATAATAATAATAATAATAATAATAATAATGATAATAATAATGATAATAATAATAATTAGAGGTCAAAATATAGCACCAACAATGACAGGTAATTCACACTTGATTTGTCAAGCTCCTAGAGTCAAGCCAACCTTCTAAGTTCCAATCTACCCACCCCATCCCCATCACATCATATTTTTTTTAAGGTTTATGTATTAATTTTAGTCTAATATTTAGAAAATGATTAATTTATATATAGTGATGGATGATGATAGCAATCGATTATTATTGTGATTATGATAGTTGCCGAGATGATTGCAAATGACAGTTAATGCTAATGATGATTGATTGTGACGATTAACGATCATAGTGTCTGTAATAGCTGATAAATGATCAATGGTAAAAGTGACTGAAGTAGAATTCAGATGTGCAGCTAGGATTTGAAGTTTACATATTCATAATTCTATTGAGTTCTAAATTAGTAATTTATACATATTCAATGGACTTCTTACTGCAAAATCAAAATTTAAATCAAAGTTATCATTTTTGTCCACTCAATAATCATCACACTTGTTCTATCCTGAGTGAGATATCATCTTTACACAAACTTTTCGAATGTATAACGTCTTAATGATAACATTACTAACATTATACTATAACTATCGGTCTTTCAAATCTGTTCATTCTCATTAAGTATTCATAAAAAAAAAAGAGCTAGACATGATACGCGAGATACATTATAGTAATTAAGTTTGAAATCAATTTAATACTGTGATTGATTGACGATATAAGTTTATTCCATAATAAATTTATACCGTCAATCTAACACAGTATAAAATTTTTGAATATCCCATCCCATTAAATTTGAGATTATTTTAATATTCTCAAAATTATAATTTATTTTGAAATAATTTAATCCGCCAACCAAACTATGGCTAACTACTTGACCACGTGAATCAATTTGGTGTCTTTCAAGTTTCAAGGTTGGCTGCTTTTCTCTTTCCCTCTCTACAATTCATGTATATATATACACTCACCCTTGTTTCCATCCCTCACCAACCACCTAACTATTTCACTCAACTCAACTTACAGGGCAAAAGATCATTCTTCATTCTCATTTAATCAAGAGCAAATTACATACTCGGTACATTTCTAGCATTTTGTTTCATAGCAAAGTTCTCATCTTTTTAGATTCTTGATGTTGTTTATTGAGTTTTGTGATCTGGGGTTTTGTCTTTTTTGTTGTTTGATGGCTTTTAATTGGAGTTGGGATCTGGGGTTTTGTTGTTGAATTCTTGATTTTGGGGTTCCGGTAGAAGATGCAGTTTTGTGAATTAAGTGTATTTTGTTTCCTAGAAAGTTTCTCTTTTTTTGAATTTTTGCTGTGTTTTTTTGAGTATGGGATCTGGGGTTCTTGTTAGGAGATACATATTTGAATACTAGTATTTTGTCTCCCAAAAACAAACAACAATAACATATCGAGTGTAATCCCACAAATGAGGTCCGAGGAGCGTAAAATGTCTGCCCTCGTAGAGATAGAGAGAGATAGAGAGGCTGTTTCTTATGAAGTTTATCTTTTTTGAATCTTTGTTGTGTTTTCCTGATTATGGGATCTGGGGTTCTTGTTAGGAGGTACATTTTTTGAATACTAGTATTTTGTCTCCAAAAAAGTTTTATCTTTTTTGAATCTTTGTTGCTACTTTTTGAGTGTGGGATCTGGGATTCTGTCGTTTTAGTGATTCTGGGATCCTTTTACAAGGTGCATTTTTTGATTTCCCTAAAAAATTTCTCTTTTTTGAATCTCTGCTGTGTTTTTTTGAGAATGGGATCTGAGTTTTTGTCATCTTACTGTCGAATTCTCAATTCTGAGATTGATCCAAAAGGTTTTTGGTTCATTTTTTGTGATTTTACTGTTGGATTAGCAGTTTGGGTTTCTGTCTGTTAGTGTAAACTGCTGAATTTGTGAATTTCTCTTTTTTTTGATCTGTTTTTTGATGTTTACGAGGTGACATGCTTTGTTTTGTTGTATAAATATTTGATCTAAGAAAGATCTGCTTTAATGATCATTTAAAGTTGTAGTCTTTTCATGTGAAGAAGGTGTATTTCTTTGATTTAGTTTACGTGTTAAAGATCTGCTCTTTTCATGTGGTTTTTCATGTATCATGTGGTTTTAAATCAGCATTTGCACTCACATTTCTTGTGGTGTCTGTATGCATTTAGAAATGGTAGTTTTGGGTGCATAACATGGGGGTTCTTCGGTGAAGAAAGATGCTCCGAAAAATTTGTATTTGATGTATTCAAAGTTTATATATCTAATCAGTCATCATTGAATTCCATGCACTTTCACAATTATTGGCTCAAAACTCGTATTTGTCAAAATTTTGGCGATTTTTGGCATATAAATGTGACTTTCAGATGCATATCCACCTGTTATGATATAGTTTTGGCGGTTGGCTAAAAGTCATGGGCTGTTCCTCTCATGAATAATTTTATTTTGATGGAATTAAGCTTTCATGCTTGTGCTGATATTGCAACTTTTCTGCAGGTCTCGATTAAATCAGCAGAATGGCAACTGGACAACTTTTCTCCAAAACTACACAAGCATTGTTCTACAACTACAAGCAGCTTCCTATTCAACGGATGCTTGACTTTGATTTCCTTTGTGGTGTGTATTACATTTCCATTTGTGCATTTTTCTAGAAAATAAATTTGCTTACAATATTTGTCGTCATAATGTGTCATTCACATTTTCATAATCTTTTTTTTTTTGAATTTATAGGGAGAGAAACACCTTCTGTTGCTGGAATTATCAATCCTGGTTCCGAGGGATTCCAGAAACTCTTCTTTGGTCAGGAGGAAATTGCAATTCCAGTACATTCTACGTGCGTTAAATTCATCCCTTACTTGCTTGTTCTATTTATATTTGTTTTCATGAGACATTGTGCTTTTGATTTTTCATTCTGATATTCTAAAGGACCTGATTTAGTAGTCATTTTCAGTGTGGTCCTCTCCCGTTAATGTCGATAGATCTAAAACATTCTGCTCAAAATTTCTTGCAATTGGCATTTCAAAATATTCAAAGAGATAAATGGATAGTCATAATTCTAAGCTATTTATGCACCACCAAAGAAAACATACCTATAGTGTATACTGCCTTTGTTTCAATTTGTTTGTTTAGTTTTAACTTGACAAGGAGTTTAAGAAAGTAAAGAAGATTTCTGATTCTTGTGTCTTAAACTAAAGACATGTAGAATGTACCAAAATGTCCTTTAATCTTGGTTTGTGGAGTCCTTAGTTTTGATACTTATTTGAAAATTTTACCCATTTTACAGTGTTGAAGCTGCCTGTGCTGCTCATCCCACAGCTGATGTTTTCATAAACTTTGCCTCTTTCAGAAGGTGGGTATTATTATACATTCTCCTGGTTTGTTCTTTTATTCTTTTTTTCCTGGAAAAAAAGATTAATCTAAACACAATTGGCTCGTATCTGATCTTTTCATTAACTGCAGTGCTGCTGCTTCCTCGATGTCCGCTCTGAAACAGCCAACCATCAGAGTTGTGGCTATTATCGCTGAAGGTGTTCCTGAGTCGGACGCCAAGCAGCTTATTGGTTTTGCAAAGGCAAATAATAAGGTATACTAATGTTACATCATTCTTGTTGTGTCCTTCAGCATTAGTATCTTTCTTTTTCTTTTTTCTCGGGTACGTTCTTGAAGATGTTAGATACTCGGTCGAGTGCAGGATGAGTTCATGAAGTGATATTTCAGTCATTACCTAATGGTATATTTAGAAGTTATCAAACTTAATGGCTTATTATATGCACTTTGTTTTTTCAGGTGATTATCGGTCCAGCTACGGTCGGAGGTATTCAAGCCGGAGCTTTTAAGATTGGCGATACTGCTGGAACAATTGATAACATTATTCAGTGCAAGCTTTACAGGCCTGGATCTGTGGGATTTGTCTCCAAATCTGTGAGTAATCGTAGCAAGTCTTTCATCTTTTTCTCTTAACTCATCTACTCTTGCTGGAGTTACAAAACAGCACAATGATGTTTCGTGGTTTCATTAGTACTGACTTTTATCTTAATATATAGGGTGGTATGTCTAATGAATTATACAACACAATTGCCCGTGTGACTGATGGAGTTTATGAAGGTTGGGCATTCTAAATCCTGAATCTATTTTTTTAGAACATTTTTATATTTATTCATATTTAGAAGAATAATACGAGTAAATTTTTGGTCTGCGCAGGAATTGCAATTGGTGGGGATGTCTTTCCTGGCTCTACTCTTTCTGATCACGTTTTGCGCTTCAACAACATTCCACAGGTAATTGATTTGCAGTGAAATCCATGCAAGAGATCTTTGTAAGATGATAGGCGCTAAGTTCTTCCGCAGCCATGTTGCCAATAATTCTTCAAGTGACCTCCTTGTCTGTGCATAGTGAAGTGCTAGTATTATAGATTTAAGACATGGTAGTCGTGCAAATAGAGAACTTCTCGTTGTGTGAGAGATGTAATAGTTTGTCTAAGAAGATACAAGTAGGGAATTACTAACCAACAAATTAAAAAAAAGAATAAAAGAGAAACTGTTGCCAGAACTTCTCGTTTCTAGACAATACGATTGCACAATTTGATCTTTTCTTTCTCATGCTTTGGTAAACTTTAGGTCAAAATGATTGTTGTGCTTGGGGAACTTGGTGGTCGAGATGAGTATTCCTTAGTTGAAGCCCTGAAGCAAGGGAAAATCAACAAGCCTGTTGTTGCCTGGGTCAGCGGAACTTGTGCTACACTCTTCAAGTCGGAAGTACAGTTTGGACATGCGGTGAGCTATTTCCCTTTATTCCCTCATTTCTCATGAAATGCAGATTAATGTCTCTCTAAGTATTGAGAGCTGATTAAATTCTTGAAAAGAAAAAATGTATTGAGCTCTGATTTGGTGAAACAGTTTTCTGCCAAAATCTAACTTTGCTCGAGACTCTTTTAATAGGGTGCCAAGAGCGGTGGTGAAATGGAGTCTGCACAAGCTAAGAATCAAGCACTCAGTGATGCTGGAGCTGTGGTTCCCACTTCGTATGAAGCTTTTGAAGGAGCAATCAAAGAAGCATTTGAAAAGCTGGTAAGTCTCTTGATATTGAGCACGTTCAATAATAACAGTTCTTCCGCGTGGTACTAGTTTTAATAGGTTTAACTGGCCGTTTTGATAGGTCTCAGAAGGCAAAACAACTACTGTAAAGGAGATAACCCCTCCACAAATTCCTGAGGATCTCAACACAGCAATCAAGAGCGGGAAAGTTCGTGCCCCAACTCATATTATTTCTACCATATCTGATGACAGAGGTATGAACTGACTTTGACTAATCACTGTTGGTTGTTTTGCTCTTCTTGGTGGCTTGAGTAAGAGTCGGGAATTATGCTGATTTTTTCTTGCATTTCTATCTATAGGTGAAGAGCCATGCTATGGTGGTGTACCCATGTCATCTATTGTGGAGCAAGGATTAGGTGTTGGTGATGTCATTTCTCTGTTGTGGTTCAAACGCAGCCTCCCCCGTTATTGTACACGTTTTATTGAGGTAAAGTTTGGTGTGATTGCATTGTAGTATTCTTAGATAAAATTTTAAAATTTGCATATATTGGACAACATGTTCTCCTCCTTGCCGTTCTGTTTCTAAACATCTGTTTTCTTGTCGTTGATTCAACTCTGCAGATTTGCATTCTGTTGTGTGCTGACCATGGTCCCTGTGTCTCTGGTGCTCACAACTCCATCGTAACTGCCCGGGCAGGAAAAGATCTAGTGTCCTGTCTTGTTTCTGGTATGTCTTTATTTTTAAGGTAGTTATCAGGTTATTGTTCAATTGGAATTGGAATAATGTGGTTTTTGGTAACAGGGTTGTTGACTATTGGTCCACGATTTGGTGGTGCTGTTGATGATGCTGCCCGATACTTTAAGGATGCTTACGACAGGGTGAGTCCTTACTATCTAAGCTACTAATATAGTAAAAACAGTTTGTGCTACTACCTTTGAGTGTCGGGGTGAATAAACGTTTGCAATGCTTTGTTTGTAGGGTCTTACACCATATGAATTTGTTGAAAGTATGAAGAAGAAGGGTATTCGAGTGCCAGGAATCGGACACAGGTAAGATTTCTTGTAATTCATTGTTGAGTAGTTGAAGAAGCTAAATGACATTGTAATGTTTCATGCATCTCATGCGTTGTATCTACTTTTCGTGTGACAGGATCAAGAGAGGTGACAACAGAGACAAGAGAGTGGAACTACTTCAGCTTTACGCGAGGGAAAATTTCCCTTCCGTTAAGTACATGGAATATGCAGTCCAGGTTGAGACCTACACACTCTCAAAGGCAAACAACCTAGTCCTCAATGTTGATGGAGCCATTGGTTCCCTCTTCTTGGATCTCCTTGCTGGAAGTGGAATGTTCACCAAGCAGGAAATTGATGAAATTGTAGAGATCGGTTACCTAAATGGACTCTTCGTGCTGGCACGTTCCATTGGTCTTATCGGGTAAGTTCAAATGCTGACACTTCGCCTACGTTATACAGACATTTAGTCATGGTAAATGATTGAAAATATACCTTTTCTTGAAATTTCAGGCACACGTTCGATCAAAATAGATTGAAGCAGCCTCTATACCGTCACCCATGGGAAGACGTTCTCTACACCAAGTGAAGATGCTTTCAATAGCAACAAGAAGCAAAAAATTGCCTCTCCTCCCTTTCCATCATTTTATCAAAGTGTTTTGTTAACCATTTTGTTGTGATCATTCTTCATGTTTTAGACTTGTATTTGTATTCCCCAAAGTGCTTGTTGAGCATTTTTTGTGTAACTTGTTGTAAAGAGACAACTCTTTGTGTTTTTCACACATTAAGAGTTTTCTTCAATACCCAATTTATGAAAGAAATAAACACATTTATTGTTTTACTTGTTCGTCCATATCTAGTATTTTTTTCTGCTTATGGGGTTTGATTTTTGAGGTGAGGGTTTCCCGGAAACCTCTCTATCTCTGTGAGGTAGTGGTAAGGTCTGTATACATTTTATTCTCTCCGGATCTCACATGTGGGATTCCACTTGATATGTTGTTGTATTGTTTTACTTGTTCAAATCCAAGTGGGGGAGAATGTCTATTGTTCAAAGTTGAAAATGGAGTACGGAATTTAGAACACAATTAGGGGTATGGTCAATGAACTAAAAAGAGAGTTATTGCGTTTCAAATTCAAAAGAGGCAAAAACCACTAGGTGATTGTTAGAGTCACTCGTTTCTAGGATGAGATAGTGTAGAAGCATATAAGTTAGTCCGGACACCCCGTTAATAAAAACATTAGTGAAATAGTTTGAAAGCGTGTAAGCTAATCCAGACACCATCAATAAAAAGGTCACACTTCCATTACGATAGGAAATGTAGGCTAACAAACCCACTTAAAAATTTTCAATTTTTTGGGGGAAAATGGCTTAGCTCAGCAACAATAATTTCAAAAACATGGTGGCATTGTTCTGAACCATGACCTCATGAAAGCAGGAATAAAGTCTTTCTATATCTCATTCTTTTCGATCTCTACTCGTTAAATCATAGGCTAGTAGGAAGAACTAGCTTACCGTCTTATCTCTACTCGTTAAATCATATCAGATATATTATAATTGTTAAAATGCATCTGGATGTTAAATCATGAGTCGAGAATCTATCAGTAACAACTGCTTTACCCCATAAAAATATATTATAATTTCGTGTATATCTAGTCTATCATACGTGTGGGATTATATTGAACACATTAAAAACTGGAACACATGTTAGTACTAGAAAGTGCATTTTGACATCATTTTCTACCTGAGTTGAGAGTCTATCAATAACTATTGCTTTACTCCATATGAATGTATTATATTCTCGTGTATATTCCGTCCACCATACTCCACGTATGGGATTATACTGAATACGTTAAAAATTGAAGCACATGTTAGGACTAGAAAGTGCATTTTGACATCATTTTTTACTGAATTCTATGTGGATCCCTTCCAAGAATTCTGGACTATTTTTGAACATTCATGTCAAGCTTTTAATTTTAGCATAAGCTTTGGATGGTTGTGGATTGGACTGCCACTTATGTCATACCATATGTGGAGATTCGTATAAGTGCGTTGACTATCATTTTATAGATTTCTAAAACGATCTCAAGTTAATATGTTATCCGTCCCATTGATTTCTTCGTTGACAAGAATTTTTGGGGTCAAGTCTCGAAAGTGAAATTACTTTTGATTAAAAATACTTTACCCCTATTATGATTTATCAAAATATTTATATTAGTCGAATTCTAAAATATATTTTAAAAATATATAAAAATGAAAAAGGCCAAGGATAGTTTATGGTGTGTTATAGGAAGGGAACACACTTTTTTTTGAAATAAATGAAAAGCAAATTCCTTTTCATCTTTCCATAAAAAAGGAAGAAAAATAAAAAGATAAAATGCATTTATAGAAAATAAAAATTGCCATTATGGAACCAAAATGCTTCAACATGAAAGGAAATTTTAAAATTCTAAATTTTGTGCATTTTTTTCATCTGATGTTCGATATTTATAATAATAAATTCTATTCAATTTAAATTTGTATTGCATAATATATATATCTTATATGACAAACGGCATTCGATTATCTCATCACAATCTGTATTAATATTTTCTTTGAGTTTAATTTCTATATATTGCAATGTTATAAATATCAAAAGATATAAGGAAAAAACTTTTCACTAAGATTAAAATTTTATAATCTTAAAAATGACTCATACTATAATTTTTTATATAAATATTATGTCAATGTATATGAATTAAATTCTTTTCTTTTTATATGATCTTATCCAATCTTTGACATAACTTTTATGTACTATATTGAACTAACTTTATCCATCTACTCACCTTACCACTTATATTATTTTCTTTTCTTTTTCAATTTCATATATAAAAGTTGTTATTGTTTGCCCACCAAATTTATCCAAACATAATATTTTTTTTAATAAATATTTGAAAGAAACTTAATTATTATAATATATTAATTTGAAATTATTATAAAAATACATAGACCTCTATTTTACTTTTATTATTATCATTGTGATATCTACACTCTATTGTTATTTACTTAATGAGCGAGGTCTCTAACTAAAGTCGAGGATGGATGGTCACGTCAAAGAATCGAAGAAATAGTTTGCTACTTCACACATACTCTACTTAGCTTGAAGATATAACTCTTTGTTATTATGACTGAATCGTTACATTTGTAATTATTTAGACAATAACGATAGCATTTTGCACTTGAATTAATAACTCGTCTTATTTTTTAAACATATACCAACACTATTTTCTTATGAAGATATAAAATCGTAATAACATATCTAATATGATTTATTATAAAGTCAAATAATCTGAAGATGATAAAATATACGTAATCTTATTATTATCCAATAAAATTTGCTAAATTATTTTGATAAATCCTCGACTCGGGAAAAAAAAAGGAAAATGAGGAGTGGAAGTATAAAAAAGTGGAAGGTACATATTAGAATTTATATGGAAGTAAAAATAAAATTGGACCTATAACAAAAAAAAAAAAGAAGAAATAAGTCAACTTTCTCACGCGCATAATTTTAGCGTGAAGATTCTCCACCATATAAGGTCCAAAATTATCATTATCATTGGTTCTTATAGCGCGTTTCTTATACGCTCCACCTTCGAGAGTAGGATTAAAATTTTCAATATTCATAGCTACTATCATCATTTATTTTTATTTATTCACTTTAAATTTTACGCATAATTTAAAAAATAACAGCTAAAAGTAAACAAAAGAATGATAGAAGAGAATAAAGTGTTGCGTCCATTCTTTTTTTCATAATTGGAACAAATAGAAGGAGACGTCACGCAATGACTAATATGAGTAGTCGTTATAATATCCATACTAAGTTTATATAGTCTTACGTCTTGAAAAGTGATTTGCGAAATTAATAATCAATATTAAAGGTAAAACATAATAAAAGGTTCTTCTCTTAATATGTTCAAAGTGATACATAGAAGTGAACGAAGAAAAATATAAAATAAAAGTTGCATAATTTAGTTGAAGGCGGCAAAAGGATGCTAAACCTTCTAATAATGTGAATTTTTTGACATAGATTCAAATTTAATAGATTGTTAAATGATCATCGAATTTAAAATTTTGGTTATGAAAGATACTTTTATCTTAAATTTATCAAATAAAATTGAGATAAATAAAATATTATATAATATTAATTTGAGGTCTCGTAAACTTTAATATTCTGAATTTATTTTCGATAACATTAAACATCAAGTGAGAGAAAAATTAAACATATCATGTCAATTAAAATAGATGAAATAACATATTAATTTTAAATTCCGTAAACTTTAAAATTCTGAATCCGTCTCGAAAAGAGAGAGGGAAAGAAACCAAACCACACCTCCAAAAGAGCAAATCCTCAAGAGAGAGATATGAAGAGGGTTGTTTCTTAAGCTCAAAGGGTGTTCATTTTTGTGCATTTTCACCTAGAAATGGACTCAAAAAACTTGAAGATTTTGAGTTACTTTTATATATACAGGAACATATATGTATAGTGGGTTCTTAGTGCAATTAGTCATAGATCCATCCATACATAGAAAGTAAGAACTTGAGCTGAAAAAGTTGGTTTTTTTTAGCATACTGATTTTGTAGATATTAGTAATTTTTCTTATGGCTTTATACAAGTAGATAGTATATCGTGGGGGTGGGGTTTGGTGTTTAAAGATTATTATTGGTCATAGGAGAGAGAGTGAGAGTGATAGAGATGGATTAAGAAAAAGGTGGATTCTTGAACTTAAAGGGTGACCATTTATCATCTTTTTTGTTTTCCATCAACAAAAATTGAACTTGCAGTATTTGCATATGTTGATGAATTAGTGATAGATCCATATATGGAAAGTATCAAGAAAGTTGTAGAGATGAAAAAGGTGGACTCTTGAACTCAAAGGGGCAAGTGTTTTCTTCATTTGCAGCTAGAAATTTGATGATGTTGGTTTTGTAGGCAGATATATATGGTGGGGTGTCACTGGAATCAGTCATAGATCCTTTCTTGTTGGTTCTTGAGCTGAAAAGTTGGATTCTTGAACTCAAAGGGGCAACTGTTTTCTTCATTGCAGCTAGAAATTTGAAGGTGTTGGTTTTGTAGACAGATATAAATGGTGGGGTGTTAGTGGAATTAGTCATAGATCCTTTCTTGTTGGTTCTTGAGCTGAAAAGGTGGATTCTTGAGCTCAAAGGGTAACCATTTTCTTCATTTGTTTTAGCTAGAAATGCATTCCATGTTTGCAGATATATAGTGGGGTTTTAGTGAAATTGGTGATAGAGGTGGGAAAGAAAGTCAAACTGGTGAAGAGGGGTTTTTGATTCATTCTTGAAATTGAAATGGATAATACAACAGCAGCATCAGCAGCTCAAGGGCCAACACCACCAGCTGAGGAGCTGCTAAAGAAGATTCAAGAATTGGAGGCAGGACATGCTCAATTGAAGCAGGAGATGTCTAAGCTTATGTTTTCTGATGATCATAGAACACAAAGACAAAGGTCACATTCTATATCACCTCAGAGACCACCTCGTATTCGAGCTGGTGGTGGATTTGATGGTGGTTCTGCTGCTGTGTGGAAAAGGGGGTCAATTTCCTTTCGGCATTCGTCACCATTGCAAAGAGAGAGTAGTAGTAGTAAGGGTGAGGGAGACAGTAGTAGTATTGGTCGAGGAGGCCCTGCTGCAGTGAAATTTACTGATAGACAATATTTGAATATATTACAATCAATGGGACAAGCAGTGCATATACTTGATCTCAATGGTCAAATAATTTACTGGTGAGCAAATTGAAATGGCCATCTTATATTTCCATTCTTATGTTTTCCTTCCGTTCGTTATAGGACTTGAGTACTAGAGATTGAGCTTGTGAGTTTGAACTTACTTTTAGTTATGATACATAAACAAACACTCAAACTTGGCCTCTGACATGTGAGCACACTAACTTGGAGACACCTCAACTCCTCTCTATGGTGTCAGTTGAACACTCCAACTTTTCAATATGATCATCTAGACACCTCCAAAATTTATGTGCTATGTTCGCGTCGGGGGCAATAGGGACTAGTTGGAGTATTAGGTTGCTAGCTGAGCTAAAGTTGAGGTGTCTACATGTTCACTTTCAAAGTTGGAGGGCTTACTTACTAGCTAAGACGAAGTTTGAGTGTTTGTTTATGTATTATGGCTTATTTTTAAGTTGGATAGTCCATGGTTTGTTGTGATGAACACTAAAATCTTTGTGCAAGTATGTAAGACCATTTTATTTATCCTTAGACTTCGATTGATGTTTGTTGATGTTACTAAAATAGGGGTGTAATTTGAGCCGTTGTTGCACAGGAATCGAACTGCTGAAAAACTATATGGTTATTCTGCTGCAGAAGCTCTGGGACAAGATCTCATTGAACTCCTAACAGATGCTCGGGATCATGAAGCTGCTAATAACATTGTACACCGAGTGATAGGAGGTGAGAGTTGGACTGGACAGTTTCCAGTTAAGAATAAGCAAGGGGACAGATTCCTTGTGATTGCTACCAATACCCCTTTTTATGACGATGATGGTACTTTGCTTGGTGTTATTTGTATATCAAATGATATGAGGCCTTTCCAAGAATCAGGGCTTATGTCTATGGGTGCAAAGCAGTTGGAAGCTGATACAAAATTTAGAGCCAGAACCCTTGCTTCTTCCAAACTTGGACTTGATCCCCAGCAGCCCCTGCAAGCTGCCATTGCCTCCAAAATATCTAATTTGGTCAGTGTTGTCTTGTTTGTGTAGTTGTCTGGTTTTCTTTTGCTTTCTTTATATTCTCTTACTGTCTTCTGTGTGTTTTCTTACTGTCATAATAGGCGTCAAAGGTGAGCAATAAGGTTAAGTCAAAAATAAAGACAGGAGAGAGCAGCATTCTTCGCGAAGGTGGAAGTGGAGATAGTCATTATTCTGACCATGCATTTTCTGATGCAGCTCTCTCAGATCACAGGGAGGATGCAAATTCAAGTGGAGCGAGTACGCCTAGGGGAGATGCTCACCCTTCTCCTTTTGGAGTATTCTCTAATCTTGTAAAAGGGGAGCATTCTGGGGATGAGAGTGAGGGAAAACAAGGTATTTCTAAGATTATTACCTCGAAGGCAGAGGCGTGGATGGCAAGGAATAGCTTATCATGGCCATGGAAAGGCAATGAACGAGAATCGTCAGAGTCAAGAAGTACACGATCTGTGTGGCCTTGGCTAAACAATGATCAAGACAATGAGTCAAATCACACCAACAGTTCTAATACATTTAAACCAGACAATCAGGTTATTGAAACTTTCCGGACAAGCACTAATGAAGCTCCAGGATCCTGGTCTTCATTTAATGTCAACAGCACAAGCAGTGCTAGTAGCTATGGAAGCACCAGCAGTAGTGCTGTTAATAAGGTGGATATGGACACTGACTGCCTGGATTACGAAATCCTGTGGGAGGATTTAACTATTGGAGAACAGATTGGAGAAGGTATGTGGAATATCTTTTACTGGTGAAATTATAAAATACAACTATACAAGTCCAGTAGTTATTCCAAACTTGATCATAGAATCTTTTGGTAACAGACAAGGATGTGTGGTTTACTTTTGGTTCCTACTTTCCAGCCATTATATATTGTTCTGTTGTGCATAATAATCAGAAGTTAGTAGTCAATTGCGCTTGAACCTTGTACATATTTTCTGAAGCTAAAACCTAAAACATTATTTCTGCAACAAATAATCAATACCAGCTTTATAGCTATGACACTCTTATGTATTTGACAATTGAGAGTTGTTATCATCTTTCCTTTTACTTCTTCGTTTCTCACTTTTTCTTTTATCTATGTTTCTTTAGGATCTTGTGGAACTGTTTATCATGGGCTGTGGTATGGATCAGTAAGTTCTTTGCCTCTTCTGTTCATTAAACTTCCTGGAGACAGAATGTCCTAAGCAATTATTCGGCAAGTATCATTAAGCATCTGTGAGTTATCATTTACTCCAGGAGCTTATGCTTATAGTCTGTAACACAGTAAACAAAACTGGCTTCTTGGTCATATCATAATCATATGGATGATGTCAAAGTCGAAAATTTCTCTAAGCCAGCATTAGTGTTGTATATTACTTCAGGTTCCTCAAAACTGTTTCTAATCAACACTTGAAATTTAGATCTACTAGCAATTTTTCTGGAGGGAACACCTCGGAAAGGGTGACTGTGCCGGTTCCGCTTTGTACATAATGATGTCTTTTCTGTGCAGGATGTCGCCGTTAAAGTGTTCACCAAGCAAGAATATTCGGATGAAGTGATATATTCCTTCAAACAGGAGGTCAGTCTGTTTATCATAAATATCTTATGAAATGCTTTTCCTTTTTCTTTGCTGATTGAATAATGCTTTCTCTAAATGAATTTTAAACTATATGGCAGTCATAATGATGGTCTTTCCACATTTTGCATAGAAATTTCCATAATATTGCTGTAGCCTTTAATGAGGTCAGTGAACCAAGGTCAAACTTCACCAGCAGTGTATGCCCTTCGCCACTGCGACTTCTCGAAAATTGAACTTTCTAATGCAATCGATTCCAGTTAATGCAGGACCAATGTGAAGAGTAATCTGCAAATTATGAGAATTAAATGTATCAAAAACAAAATACTACCGTTTTGCATTCGTTAGAAACTATCATAATAGGATCCTTCATGTGACTATGTAATTGGTGAAATGTATTAAAATGCTAATAGTGAATCAAAGTCCTTCGCCACTGCCTTTATGTGCTGCATCACTTTGAAGTCCTATGCACTTAAACAAGAAACAAGGATCGAGAACTTTCCATCTCAGAGTTCTTTCCATCCTTGAGTCTTGGTTCTCTGGAAAATCACAATTCAGATATCCTTGGTTCTGAACCTATCTTTTGTATTCTATTAATTTGATCAACTTCAGTTGGGAATCCCTCCATCTACTCCCAAATAGGTAAATACTATCTGATTTTGTACATAGGATTTCGATTATCGAGAGTTGTTGGCTCAGGTTTGCATCTTCATTCTTCTTGTCGTCATAATTTGTTTTGTTGAGCAAATATCCTTAAGAGGAAGACATCATCATGTCAACAATGAAATGACTCATTCATAGTATGTCTTGGAAAATGTTTTTGTGCCTGATATTAGTGTATAGAGACTTGAGCTTAATGCTTTCTTACTTTGTAATTCAAATATGGCTACTAACATTATGCTAGGACCAGAAGCGTCTCTGACAGGCCTTATGCTTTACTTTCTTTTTGAAGATCTCCCTTATGAAAAGACTTCGACATCCAAATATTCTTCTATTCATGGGTGCAGTTACTTCACCGCAGCGCCTCTGCATTGTCACAGAATTCCTGCCACGGTAAATCCTTTTCTTCTTCATGCTGAATAACATGTTCAGATTGTTTTGCACCTATTCCTTGTGACTGTATCAGAATTTTTCATGTGGTTCTGATAACCATTTTACCTTTTCCATCATTGCAGGGGAAGTTTGTTCAGGCTATTACAGAGGAATGCATCCAAATTAGAATGGAGACGACGAATCCACATGGCTTTAGATATAGTAAGTTCCTAGGAGATCTATATTACCTGTTATATTAGCTATTCCCAAGAAGAACATCCATTAATTTTACTGAATTTTCATTTGGCATATCTGTTTTTTTTTTGGGGTATATTTTCCTTCATGTATAGCTGATCGCCTTTAGAGCTACCAGGGTTACTCCTTTAGGCTACCTATTATGTTTCTTTTGCTGCTTCTTTCAGGCTCGTGGCATGAATTATCTTCATCATCTTACCCCTCCTATAGTTCATCGCGACTTGAAGTCTTCAAATCTTCTTGTGGACAGGAATTGGACTGTTAAGGTTCGGATTCAGTTCATTTGACTGTCATTTCTTTTCTTTATGACCAGTTGTCTGAATGTCTAATTGTTTATTACTAAAGAAGAACTTTTAATATGTTGAAATGAATTCTCACCATGCAAATATCGCTAGGTTGGGGACTTTGGTCTGTCACGTCTTAAACATGAAACATATCTAGCAACAAAGACTGGTAAAGGAACGGTATTCAGCTTGAACTCAGGATCTCTCTTTCTTAATCGATCAGTATGAGTTATTTTAAATCATCCATGGTGTTGGAACTTCATGTGACTATCTGACTTCCTACATTAATTCTCATGCAGCCTCAATGGATGGCTCCAGAAGTTCTTCGCAATGAACCTTCAGATGAAAAGTAAGCCAAATATGAGATACTATGCATTTTTGCAGATTTCCGAATATTTTGAAGTTATTAATCCTTCTTCGAATGTGCATCTAGGTCTGATGTATACAGTTTTGGAGTGATACTATGGGAACTCGCCACTGAGAAAATCCCTTGGGATCACCTCAACACAATGCAGGTATTTTCTTCTAACTGAAATCTCACATGGACAGCATTCCATAATATTCAGTTATCTGGCTCAAGTTGGTGAAAACCCCCCACCCCCAACTCCTTCGTCCTCACATATAAGAAAAGTAAAAAGATAAACAGTCAAAAATACACTTGAAGTATCACGTTTTTGCGAGTCTCCTACTTGAACTACCAGGTGTTCGCTTTTACTTTTCGTACATGAACTATCACCAACTTATTATCAAAACACACTTCAACTATCAGTTGTTCCTTTTTCCTACATGAACGATGGTGATATTTCAGGTAGGAAAAGGGAACAACTGATAATTGAGGTGTGTTTGATAAAATAGTTTATGATAGTTTAAGTAGGAAAAGTGAACACCTGATAGTTCATGTAGGAAATTCGCAAAAACATGATACTTTAGATGTGTTTCTGACCATTAACTCATAAGTGAAAGATAATGAATTATTTCTCATCATATAGTGGTATAAAAAGAACAACTTCTTGGAGTTGATTACAGGTGATTGGAGCTGTAGGATTCATGGATCAACGGCTAGATATCCCAAAGGATGTTCATCGACAGTTGGCTTCGATTATCGAGAGTTGTTGGCTCAGGTTTGCATCTTCATTCTTCTTGTCGTCATAATTTGTTTTGTTGAGCAAATATCCTTAAGAGGAAGACATCATCATGTCAAGAACATGTCATGAATTATTCTTCTTGTTATTTCCAACTTCCGAGGCCTATTACCTTTGAATTAGAATTTGTTCTGAAGTAATGATAGATTCGTCTTTAGCAAACCAGACTGCAATGACATCGAAACATATTCAATATCTTCGTTAATGGACAATATGTAACCTGGATATCATAATATCTTTAAGAGCGAAACTTCTTTAGGAAAAGGGTGTTGGAGTTCAGTGCATCGTTTTGACAAGGGACTAATAAGTATTGTCAGCTTAATTTGATTCTCTGACTAATTTAGAAAACATTGTCCCGCCTCTGAGCATCGACTGCACTGGCAAAGCATCTGCCCTAGTAACCATTTTGCTTTGAGTCACATTAGTTTTGCACATCTTTTAAACTTAGCTGTATAAATGGAACGTCATGACTCCAACTTGCTCGAGATTGAGGTCTACTTGTCGTTATTCTGAAATGAGCTGATATGCAACTTTTTATGTTTTGTCCAACTCAGTGATCCACAATCTCGTCCTACATTCCAAGAGCTGGTAGAGAAACTTAAGGATCTGCAGAGGCAGTTTGTTATTCAGGCACAGGCAGCACGTAGCACTGCAGGAGATAGCAGCCAGAAAGAACAGTAAACACAACTAGCGGGTGTATGTGGTTAAGTTTCATCTGCTGATTGCTAACTGTTCAAGATTTTATGGCTGTCGCGTGAAAGTTGGTCAGTCAGAGCTCACGAACTGCTTGTGTTGTCGGATCCTACGTTCAGAGGCTAAATGTTAGGCTTGCAGTTACTTCATTACAAAGAAAAAAAAGCAGCTGCCTTTATTTGAGTCGAAGTGTTACTTGTCATTTACTGCCCTACGTGAGTCTTAACATGATTCTTGTTCGATGAATTCACAGTTTAAATTGGTATATTGTCGCGTGAAGTGAATTCGTCTTCAAATCGTTGTGGCTTTAAAAGGTTACAACATTCAAATATTTGCATAAATTTGTATTCAAGGTGGTCTGTTTTTAAGTCTTAGAAGTTTATTTCTTCTTTTACTGTTTCTCCTTTGAGTGCAATTTTGAATTTGAAGTCTCCATTGAAGTTTAAGCAAGGTTGAGTCTCATCCACTAAGAGTATACTTCGACTATTTCATGAGATACTTGCTCTCTTTTATTGTCACATACATTCAGTGACTCGACCAAATCAACCTTCGCTAATGAAAATACATAAAATCATGGGTCGTTTGGTTTGAAGACAAGTTATGTATTAATAGTGCATAAATCATTTATGCAAGAAATAATGAGGGGATTGGCAAGTAGGGGTTATCTCTTGTTAATTATTAGATTTGTTATGTATTACCTTGAATATTTTTGGTAATTTTGTCATTTCAATCAAGGTGTAGCTAGTACTTATTCTTATTCTACATTCTATCCGGCATAAAACACATAAAATTTTCAACTTAGGTAGGTTATTGACTCTCTTTATTGATCGCTAGATTGAACTGTCCAATAAGTTCACATATGTACTATACAACATTTTAGCATAGTTCTATTCTAAAGGATCGTTTGGTTGATAACATGTTATCCTAGGATAATTAATCCCGGAATAAATTATCCCACCATATATATGGAATAACTTTATCCCATCACTAAGACAAAAATGGTGGGATAAATAGTCAAGGATTACTTTATTCCTTCAACCAAACATGGGATAAAACAATTCTATATTTTATCCCGAGATTATTATAACTTATACCTCACACCAAACGACCCGTAAAAGTTTTGAATATATGACATGGAAAATGGGTGAGCTCAATAATGAGTTGCTCACCAATCAAGCCTAATTTTTCACTTCAGTATAAGCAATTACCAATATCATTGGAATATTCAATAGTCTCTTTGCTAGTACATTTCAGAATCGAAGGAAAAAATATCTCCGGTACTATTCATATAGCCGATCCCAATTTGTTTGGGACCAAGGTGTAGTAGTAGTTGTACTAGTTGAGCAAATGCCGTATTGCAGCTACAGCATCACCTTTATGCTCTCTCAAAGTCCTTTCAGCAACCTTCTTGTCCACCTATATTCAACAATCGAAACAATGTGAAGAGATTTAAAATAAACCAACAGAAACAACGCGTGTAGATGTAAGAGGAATCTGACCTCTAGTTCTTTTGCAATTATATCAACATCGGCAGCATTAATCTTAACAGCAGCTAGTTCTTTTTCCCTGTAATAGAGACACAATTTCTTGATGTCATCTTATTTATAAAGGATTATGGGACTTAACAGGAAGCATTAGACATTATCAAAACAGTTAAAATATGCTGAAAGAGGTTCAGGAGCCAAGTACACACATTGAAAGGTAATATCGATGTTAATATGAATGTAAAAAGTGGTGTCAGGTGTAGTTTCATATTTGCTTTTTCGCTTTGCGAATCCTAGAGGCAATAGACTAATACATCTTAGTGGATAATGGCAACAAATCCACTGTATCATTCTGCCACTATCATTTTCCGTTTGAGTATCGTATTTGAAATCAATGAACTCGTATTCACTATTTTGTCATTTGATTGCCATAATTGAATAGCTCCTCATTTCCCTTCGATGCATGTAAAATAAGCATGTAAAGACATACCAAACCAATTCAATTATTTAATTTGGATAAACTAAAAGTCCCTTGCACACATCAACTAAGTTCAGGTTTCTAAAAACTTGTGGACTTCAAACTCATTTCACAATCAGACAAGGTTTACCCAAATTGGTGTTCACAAGCAATGCTTCCCAAATTTCGGGCAAGGATTTGAAAGCTAAAGAAATGCAATTTCGTGTTAGCAATCAATCAAAACACTTATCAACTTTCTTGAAGCAACAAATTCAACTAATTCTTCAGTACAAACACCTTTCATATAATCAAACAAGAACTATGGATAAGATAAAAGAAAAGATATTTATGAGTACCACAATCATATCAAGTATAATTAGACCACTCTCTGTCAAACAATTTGCTTTTGAACAACGTACCCAAATGTAATCATGGGGAGGGTGGCTTGTACACAACCTTACCCCTACCTTATGGTAGAGAGTTTGTTTCCAATAGACCCAAACAATTTCTTTTGTATTCACGATTTTAGAAACAAGTCTCAAATATCTTAAAAGAAGTTATAAAAATCATAATAATCTATCATAATGTCTAGTTGTCTACGTATGTAATCTTATTTGAAAAATGAGGAAATAACATCTGAATTCACATTGAAGTTTCAATGACTTAACTTTCGTATTCTAAACCATGTCATTCCTTCAGAGTGACAGAGTACTAAAGTCAAATCCATCCATCAAATTTCCAACTACCAAGACTTAAAAAAGCCAAAAAGAAAAAGAGAGGAAAAGAATACAAAGCTGAATATCGACTTCCTTCAATGTAGCAAGTAAAGCAACAGCCTAGTTTACAAGTGCATCAATTTCTTAATTCTTGCTAGTTAAATTTACATGGTTATAGACTAGATTAAGAAATAATTCAAATAATGAATCTGTATCAACGACGACTACATACTCGGTATAATCCCACAAAGTGGAGTCTAGGGAGGATAGTGTGTATGCAGACCATTGAGGTATAGAGACTGTTGCCGATAGATCCTTGGCTCGAGAAATAACTATTCAACTCCCCAAATAGCAATACTATAGCTTCCTCATCTTCACTTAGATTCAAATATAAGGAAGAAAAACAAATCTCACCTAGCTTGAATATCAGCTTTCTTTAAATGAAGAAAGTGATACTACAGTACAGTTTTCGTAGCATCAATTTTTACGAAGAAAATTAACTTTTTAGAAGCTGCATTACAAAACTATTACAACTAACAAACTCTAACTAGTTACAAATACATTTGAAAAAATTGCAGTAAAATGAAAGAAAAAAATCTATTTCCAACTCGTCAATCAGTAATGCCATCCAAAAAAAAAAAACATTCATATTCATAAGCAAAAAATCACAAACCTCATCCTCATAGCTTGAAGATCAGCTTCCTTAGATGCATAAATTGAAGCCATAGCCTAAAATACACAAATTTTCAGCATTAGAATAACAAAAAAGTGAAAAAAATTCAGAATTTCATAGATTCATGTGAAATATGTAAGGAGTATGGACAACACGGTACCGTTTGAACACGAGATGAATCGAGCTGACGATCTTCGACATGGTCAGTGAGCTTATCTAGAGCTTTGCTTTGCTGCTGCAAGTCCTTTGAATCAACCATCTCAAGTGCTTCATCTCCGGCCTCCATTTTTGCTTTCTCTCTCAGCTCCGGTTCCGATTCCGATTTCGTTTTAGAGAACTTTTTACCAAATTGTCAAAGTGTTAATTGGAGCCCTAAAGAATTTTGTTATGGACTTGGGCCTGATTTGGTATTGGGCTTGGAGAGAGATTTGCAATAGGATCATTTAATGTTCAATCTTTAAATTATTATTTTTTCGAGCATAATATATGACTCATCTAATTTAAGGATTCAAAATTATATTCACCAATAGTGTTATAGAACTTTCAAACTATCAATAATTAAACTCATAATACTTATTAACAATTTCAATATGCAAAAATGTGTTTAGCTAGAGGCATCATAAATTACAATTAAGAGATGCACTTCATAGCTAATACTACTAGTATATATAATTCTACTTAATCTTCATATATATATGATTTAATTAAATTTAATTAAATCCATGCTGGAAGCCATTGTTTGCCTTGGATAAATTCAATGGAGGTGAATGCCATGGCTTCTTTGTCATTGAGTTGTTTTGACCATGGAGATCTACCTTCTATGGCTGCTCCTGGTCCATGACACTTGTACTCACCATGATATAGATTCCTGCAACACACAAATTTGAATTAGTCAGATTTAGAATTTAAATTTAATGTGAACTTATTTCACTCGTCAGTAATGATGGAGTCAGAAATTTTTACAAGGGGATATCAATTCATTAAACCTAGTTATAATTTGATCAACATGGCTCCAAGAGGAGCACTCAATACGCCATTACATTAGCAACTCATGACAAATTATGTCCATTGACAACCTAGGTCTGTTTCATGATCATAGTTTTATTGATATTATCTAAATTCCTAATTTCAGTATGTCCATTGACAACCTAGGTCTGTTTCATGATCATAGTTTTATTGATACTACCTGAATTCCTAATTTCAGTGGTCGTAGCTACAACAACAACAGAATACCTAGTGTGATCGATAACTGCGCCTCTAGAAAAGCTGTTTCGATAGACTCTCACTTGAGTAAAACATATCAAAATCAAGTACGAAGAGAAGTTGTCTTACTCTGTTGATCCCGGAGAGCTCCAATTGGTCCATCCTTGAGGTACAATTGTCTTGGAAAAATAAGTTTTTGCAAAAATAACCCTTGAATAAGGCCCATTAGCTCTTCCCAAATACACCCCTCCAATTCCATATACTTTTCCTTCAACAAACACAAATCCACTATTTTCTTTGGCACTATATCTACTTTGTGCTGTCACTGAACCACGAATATCAACTCTTCTATCTGCTACTACAAATATCTCACATTTCTAAAAAAAGAAAGAAAGAAGAAAGAACGATAAAAAGTTCAATCAATATCGAAATTTCATTACTTTATTCCATAAACTCAAATAGAGACATTGGTATGGCATAACAAGCATCATTTATCATTATTTTATTTTAAATGAATTTGACTTTTAAACGTCAATAGTGTAATTAACCTTTTTGTAACACTATCAAGTCATATAAAAGAAAATATATAGCTAGCATAGAAAATGAAACAAATTATCAATTTTAACATGTTGAAATTGGGATTAGTAACCTAACAATACTCTAATATCGTGTAAAATTTATTAACACGCAAGTGTATATAACTATCAGTGTATTTCAACTTGTTATAACCGAAAATAGTTTCACTTATTTTAGAGAGTTACCTACAAATTACTTTTAATTAGGTAACTATTAATAAAAAGTAGAACCAATAACCTAGAAAAATAGGGGACAATATTAGCTATATCAAATTAAAATGAGTTTAAATTATATAAATCGCTATACAATCATATCATTTACTTGTTACAACAGATAACTTGTATGAAGTATTATGTTATTCAAGTGTAATGACTTTTCTCACTATTAGTATAACTTATACTGAAACGATTCATATAAGTATTACGTTATGTCGATGCATGAAAATTAAACTCACTTGAAATAAGGATTGACCGCTTCCAAATATGAAGTCTAATGAACCTTGAATGTAACAATCCTCATAATAATGTCTTCCTTTGTTGTCAAAAAGTGTGTTGTGAGTACTCAAAAATGCACAATGATAAAATGCAACTTTGTCTGCTCCCACCAATGCTGCTACTGATGTTTGGTTTTGTGAAGTAGAAGTTACACCATCAAGTGCTTGATTCTACATATATATAGTCAATGGAACTATGTATACATATCTAGACAAGTCAAGATTAGATTCAAATAAATTTCATGTCAATCAAAGTTCGTAAATTGATTTCAAGAAATTCAGTGTGTATTAATACACACGAAAAATGACTAAATTCATGCATTTGGATTTCATCATTACGAAATATGCATTTGGTACAATGAAAGTCATTTTTGAGAAAACTAATTTGATGGTTAGGGCCGACTCTATAGAATAAAAAAAGAGGCCATTGCTTTAGGCCTCCACATTTGAGATGCCTCATTTTTGTTTTTATTAATAATAAATTATTATAAATATTTTAAAAATTCTGTCATTTAAAAAAAAAAAATTTGCATCTCAAAATACTATTTTTATGAAATATACTAATCAACTTTGTATCTTTAAAAAAAATAGAGGAGTAAACTTTAAATAAAAAATATATTATTTATTATTGTTTAAAAATTTTAGGCCTCCAATTTATTTTTGGCCTTGGGCCACGAAAATGGTCAAGCCGCCCCTGTTGATGGTAATATATTTCTAAAAACTAGTCTAAATATATCATGTTTTCTGAGTAAAAGGACCAAAAGAACATATTTTCATTAATGGAAGGTTAAATGTGTTAACTTCTAGTTGGAGCAACTATAGGGTTATCTTCATGTGGTCACAAATTCGAATCGTGAAAACAGTCACTAATACTTACAATAGAATAAATTAGTTATATCACACTCTTTAAGGTGTGACCCTTCCTCGAATCTTGCATGAAAACAAAGTAATATGCACTAAATGGTGGCAAGGGCAAGCCCGATGCACTAAAGCTCCCGCTATGCGCAGGGTTCGGGGAAGGATACGACTACAAGGATCTATTATGCAGCCTTACCTTGCATTTCTGCTAGAGGCTGTTTCCAAGACTTGAATCCCTGATTTTCTGATCACATGACAATGACTTTACCAGTTACTCCAAGGATACAAATGGAAAGAATTGGAGATTAGAAAATTATGAACCTTGAAGCTAATTCCAAAGGCAATAAAATTAGGAGCTTCAACTTTGAAAGTAGCAGATTTGGTGGCATCAATGGAACTTTCTGACCATAGAATTGATGTTCTTCCTTTTCCATTGCCTCTCATGAAAATGTAGGGTTTGTTTGGTGGTACATACACTTTTTCTCTGCAAAATAATTAAAAATAATATCAACAAATTCATTGTTTATAATTACAAAATAATAATTGAGACGGCTCTAAAATTTAAATTCGATGAATTCAATATAGAGAGACGACTATGAATTCAGAAATAAATATTTTTGAAATTATTTCACTTTTGTATGAAGCGATTATACCTTCAAGGGTATCGTCTAATGACCAATGATCTCATAAAGTTACGCGATTTTTATACGTGTTACTGAATAGGTAAGATGTGCTCGTAGTCCTGGTACAACTATTAGGGGTCGCTTGGTTGGGAATAATTATTTCAAGATTAGTTATTCTGGGATTAACCATTGCATAACTTATCCCATCACTATGGTATAAATGGTGCGATAAATTAATCCAAATTTGATAACAAAACGAGATACCAAAATTTTATCCCTATAATCCTATGATTATTTATTTTTTATCTCTCGGACCAAACAACCCCTTAAGGTACTGGCCCTAAGACCGCAAGCATTTGCCCATTTGGATTTTAACGCAAAATACGCTTGAACAGTTGGTTTCAAACTCATTCTTATAAGATTCCTACTTTTCTAATTCTCTCATTTCGATATGTGATTCACCTAAGATGTAATGTGCACATCTTCTTTAGAGGGTTTCCCTCCATCATGGGCGTCACACTTGCCCTCTGTCAGGACGTCATTGACATAGTCGCAAGTACTCAATAAAATAATAACAATAAAATGTAAGTTATCTGAATTGAATACCATCACTATCAAAATAAAAAAGAAAATACATCGCGAAGAAATGAGAAAACTTTTATTTTTTCAAAGATTAAAAGATTTCACTTATAAAATTTAAAACTTCAGGATAATAATTATTTTTCGGAATCGAAAATTAACCAAGCAAGTACCTGTAAGTCCCTTTTCTAACATGGATAATGACCCAATTAGAATTTCCATCTGGAACTGAATTAATTGCATCTTGAACAGATTTAAAATTTCCTTGTCCATTAATATCAACAATAATTGTGTGATTAGTGCCAAGTTTTTGTGTTAATAATGGAGAATCAATCACATTTTTCACAGATACACCATGAACAAAATCCAAGAAAATGACAAGGAAAATGACCCAAAATAATGTGACATTAATATTCATCATGAAGAATTTTTAAAGAAAGATAAACAACATATTTAATTTTTAAAAGAGTTTTAAATAATTCTTTTGGATAAATTAGTTGGTAAAACTTAATTGTTTCTTTCTATGTTGGAGGACCTCCAAGGACTCTTTTGTGGTTGAGATAAAATATGTTGTTTAATATATATTATTTATATATAAAAGTTAAATATTAATTTTGATGGCTATAAAGAGAGAAGTTTGACTATAATAAATTGAAACATTATGTAAAACATCCAAAATATCAAATGTTGTTACGGAGTTATAATAGTCAGACACGATAATTAATGTTAACTGTATATCATTACCGAGAAATTTGACTATACTAGATTGAAATATTTATGTACATAATAAAATCTTCCATAAGTCGAAGAACTTTATATGTACTAGGTTTTCTTAAGTCCCATATATAGTTCACCTAGGACAATAAGGACTATATATAGGATGAAACTAAATTATTATTATTGTTATTATTTGTACTATTATTATGAGTAAACTGAAGAACAAAAAAACAAGTATGACTACTATTTCAGGTATTTTTCTTTTTCTGTTTTTTGTAGTTTTTAATATCACGTTCAAATTTCAAGCATAATTAATTGATTACGCAGCTTTAATCTCAAATAAGTTGGAGTCGGTGATATGAATTCTCATTGTTAAACTAGTAAATTTTTGGGTATATTGGTCCGGGGGTTTGGACTCAATTAATCAGAATTTTTCTTCATGTTCAATGATCGATCAGGATTAGGGTGGAAGGCTAGTCGGTAGTCTAGCACATACTAGTCTTTCTACTCATATTATTACTATTACTCTTATATATTATCTAATCATTCGATTGCATCTTGTTTAGTTTGTCGTTGTTACTGTTCTTTTCTACATTATACTTATGCAATATCGTATTTCCTTTTTAAATTTGCTTTAGAATGTTATACTTGAGTCGAGAGTCTATTGAAAACAACCTTTGTTTGATTACAATAGGTATGTCACCATTGTTTTTCAATGATCGATCGGCTTATTTATCGTAATTGATAGAGTGAATATATCTGTCATTTTTTTTCTTGAAAGAATATTAGTAAGATGGCTTCCATTTGGTTTACAAGCCACCTGATGGTGACATGAAACATAAACTTTAGGTGGAAACACGTTTAAGGTGCGTCTATATAATCATTTTCTAAGCTGGAATAATCAACTGACACGGTGAATATGAGTTGAGGTGCGTCTAGATAATCATTTTGTAAGTAGTATTCAACCGACTGTCGAGGCCAAATTTAAATGTCTATCTATATGTGCTACCAATGTAATTTAGGATGCATTATTTGTTGCTATTTCTTCTATTTCATTGTTTGCTCAACCGAGTTTCTTTAGGAAACAACCTCCCTACGTTCTCAAAGGTAGGGGTAAGGGTAAAGTCTGGGCATACTCAACCCTCCGCTAACTCCATTTGTTGGTATTTTCTTAGCAGGCGAGGGCGATAACTCCGGTAAAACAATCAAATTCCCACATTTTGATGTTGTATCAGATGAATCAGATCACTATTACATCAATTCAAACCAATCCAACAAGGAAAAAAAATGCTTCAATGATACACACACTTCTACCTACAGATGCATCATGAAAGAATGGAAAATCCTTGAGAAAAATCTCCCTGAATCCATTTATGTTCGAACTTATGAGTCACGTATAGATCTTCTACGAGCAGTGATCATTGGTGCCCGAGGGACTCCATATCACGATGGACTCTTCTTCTTTGACATTGTCTTTCCTTCAGATTATCCGCAGCATCCTCCAAAAATTCACTATTTATCACGCGGATTTCAGATGAATCCAAATCTTTATTCAAATGGATTCGTTTGCTTGAGCCTCGTTAACACTTGGGATGGAACCAAGAAGGAAAGATGGAGACCTATAAATTCAACGATTCTTCAACTTCTCGTATCAATCCAGGGACTAGTACTCAACGCTCAACCTTACTTCAACGAGCCTGGTCTCGAAAAACATATCAAGTCTGAGAGTTGGTTGAAGACATCTTTATCTTATAATGATGAAGTGCTCATTAGGTCATGTAAAACTATGCTATGTCATATTCGTACGCCTCCAAAGAACTTCGAAGGATTTGTTTATCAACTTTTTCGTGAACGTGGAGAGTTCATATTGGCATCCCTTAACGCATATGGCCAAGGAAAGGCAACTGCAGGACAGTATCAAGGAGATATCAAGTCATCGTCTCGAGTTGACACCTCTGATCACTTTCAGAAGAATTCAAGGAAAATGTTTGTGGAGTTAGAAAGTGCTTTGAAGAAGTTGAGCAACGCGAATCAGGTGGAGAAAGCGAAGAAGCCAGCTAAGAAAAGGAGAAGGGAAAATGCATCATCAGAGGAAAATAAGCCTAAAAGTGGACTTATGCAGAAGATAAAGTCCTTTGTCAAGTTCATTTTTGAATGGCAGAATAATAAGTTTTTTGAATAACAAGGTACTTTGTATGTCGCGTACTCGAGATTTTTATGGTAGGTTTGTTGGTATTATGAAAGCTGAATTTGTGACACTCATCTAGTCTTCATGTGTAGACGTCAGTGACGCAAGCCTTATTATCGTTGCCTCTTTTAACTCATCGGAGGCTTTAAATCATGCTGATAAAGTACAGTTTTTACTATTTGTATAGTAGCTTACTGAAAGATAAAACAAGGAAGTCTGGTGCACGAAGCATCCCTCAAGGTTCGGGGGAAGATCTCTACATAATTTGTTCGTGCTGAACCAAATTGAAAAAGCATCACAAGTTTCAGTCCTTTTCGTGTTCAAATGTACGGAGGAAACAACCTCTTGCGAAAATGCAAGAAAAAACTATGTACAACCTAATATTGTTTGGACTCTTCAAAAGTGTCAATGAGTGCGGGTCGAATTTGCCAAAAGTAATGTATTTTTGGAGAAATCTGACACGGGTGCCGCATTGAAAGTGAAGAGTCCGCGCTGTATATCAGACTTCCTCCCGCAGAAATGCGATATAAAACTATATACAACAGGTCGTCATGGTCCGACCCTTTCTCAAAATCTGCACAATGGAAGCTTAGTGGATCTAACTGTCCTTTTTAACATTTCCACAGGTGTTCTGTCATTTTTTTTCTTGAAAGAATATTAGTAAGATGGCTTCCATTTGGTTTACAAGCCACCTGATGGTGACATGAAACATAAACTTTAGGTGGAAACACGTTTAAGGTGCGTCTATATAATCATTTTCTAAGCTGGAATAATCAACTGACACGGTGAATATGAGTTGAGGTGCGTCTAGATAATCATTTTGTAAGTAGAAATCAAGAATACAAACAAGAAAAAAAAAGTAGTATGAAAGAACAAAACGAACAGCATTTTGTTACATTTGATGATTGGGATTTCGACAATGAAGATAAAACAACAACTGTTCTTTACGTAAAAGAAACAACAGAGTCGAGGAATTCATTGAATTCTTCGCTCAACATACTGAAAGACTTTGGAAATGGATTCAGAAAATTAAAGGGGCAAAAAATTGATGTTGTTCAAACTAGTGAAAGTGAGTGCACACCAAGTGTTTGTAAATTGTCCACAGAGGAAATTCTTCGTCTCGGTGGACATAAGTTTATTCAATCCGCTGAATTTGATCATCCATTGTTCAGCCTTCCGGACGAAGATTCCAGAAGCGTGGTGCTCGTTGAACATCTTCTTGCTTCTGCAGAGAAAGTTGGAGAGAGGCTTTTTGATCGCGCGATCAACCTTCTAAATGAATGTGAAAAGTTGAGCTCCAAAACAGGGAACCCTGTTGAGAGATTGGTGTACTATTTCTCTCAAGCTCTACGTGAACGAGTCGATAGGGAAAGAGGGAACACGAAAGGTTCGGGGATAGATGGAATGCGAGATCTTCAGGAGTCGTTAAGGAGCATAAACGCATGCACGATTGCACTTCAGGACTTGCCTATTTGTCAAGTGGTGAAATTTGCTGGAATTCAAGCTATACTAGAAAATGTAGAGAACTCGAAAAAGATTCATATAATCGATCTCGAGATCAAGATGGGAGTGCAATGGACAATCCTAATGCAAGCACTAGCAACTCATCAACAAAACTCTCGAAATCCTATTGAGTATCTTAATGTAACTGCATTATCAGGAGTTCAATCAAAGACTAACGTCGAGGAGACAGGTAAACGACTAATGTGTTTTGCTGAGTCCTTCCACTTTCTGTTTTCTTTCAAGATAGTTACGGTGGAGGATATCCTAGATCTCGAGAGAGAAGACTTTGATATCGATAAAGAGGAAGCCATTGTAGTTTACTCGCAATATCTTCTCTCCAACATGATAACACAACAAGATAGACTCGATTTCTTGATGGGATTTATCAAAGGTTTGAATCCTCGTATAATGATAGTTGCAGAGGTCGAAGCAAAGCTTAATTCTCCTGTTTTTGTTAACCGTTTCATTGAAGCTCTATTCTATCACGGTGCTTTCTTTGATTTGCTCGAAGACTGTATGAAAAATAACGAATCAACGAGGATGGCTATGGAATCAGAAGTAATGTGGCATGGAATAAGGAACATTATCGCGGTTGAGGGGGAAGAAAGGACTATTAGACATGTAACGATTGAGTTATGGAGGGAGTATTTCAAGCGATTTGGAATGGAGGAGATGAAAATGAGCAACTCGTCGTTGTACCAAGCGAAAATGGTGGCAGAAAAATTTAGTGGTAAGAAATCTTTCACGCTTGAAATGAATGAAAATTTTATCGTGATTGGATGGAAAGGAACTCCTTTGAATTCACTTTCTGCATGGAAATTCCACAAAAGTAGCACTTTTCGTAGAGCTTACCTAACTCTTTAAAGAAGTACATTCAGACAGATGTTTCAAAGGATCCAATCATATTTTCGAAGAATTTGAATAACATAGCTTGTATTAGATAATGCTACATTGCTACTTAACAATATTTTATTAATGCTTAGTGCTGGTTTTCTTCTTTTACTTAATGCTAATCTAAACAAATAATATAAATAATTTTAAAAGTGCTTACTTGAAATTGATCTACTATATGAGGCTCAATTAGAAGAACGAATTAGATTGTGACACGTCAACTATTCATTTGTGTGTCATTTCATTTTCAAGGAAAAAACATCACCAATAAATTAGATTAATTTACAATCAATATAAAGCACATAATTGCATGTCATTGAGTATTTGTATCAAAAATTTATTTAAATCTTTTTAAAAAGTACAGGACTTTAAAAATTTGTGATCTAAAATCTTTCACCCTAATTCACACGACTTTTTTTAAAAAAAATATTTAAGGGTCACTCAATATTAAGCGATTTTATCTGTTTTTCATTTGTGTTAGCCCATGAATTTTTTAATGATATAGCTTTCAGTCATTTTTTCTGTAAAACTTTTACAGAATCATCCGTAATAACCTGGCGAAGAATTCTTCTTATAGCCTTGCCCTGATCCATGCAACTTTTTCAACCGTTTATATGGCACTCAATATGAATTGGATGATTTTCTCCATTTTTCTTGTGTGCGAGCTGATTAATTTTTTCGATGATATGAATTTTGATGATTTTTTTGTAAATGTTTATCGAACTATCATGAGTGACTTGAGGAAGAATTTCTATAGCCTTCAGTCAATTATTTCTTGAAATCTTTTTAGAACCATCCATAACACACTGGGGAAGAATTCTGATTGCATCAGCATAATCCGCAGTGCCTTATTAGGATTTAGGGACCACTCAATAGAAATTAGGTGATTTTCTCTATTTTTCTTGTATTTTAACCCACGATTATTTTGACGGTATGACTTCCAGTCAATTTTTTCTCGGAACCATTATAGAATCATCCATAACAATAACATTTAGGGGCCACTCAATAGGAATTATGCAATTTTCTTTGTTTTCATGTTTGTTGCCATAAGGTTTTTAGTGGTATGACCTCCGATAAATATTTTTCTTTAAACCATTACAGAACCATTTGCAAAAGAAAACAAGTGATTTTGGCAGATTTTCGTAGGTGTTAGCATACGATTTGTGGCGCTGCCCAGTGATTCGGGCCAACCTTCCCAAAATATCACACTGACCCATTTGTAACGAGCCCGACAAGAGGCCCAGGTGGTCCAGTATCGCCATAGGATGCCCGGTAGGATTTTATGGGCCAAGTAATAGGAAATAAACGATTTGGGCAGCCCACAGTTTGTGGTGTTGGTTGGGGATCTGAGCCAAATTTTTCGTAAAATTACATCGAACCATCCATAAAGAGCTTGGAAAAAGGCTCAGGTGGCCCGATAACGCTGCAAGACGCTTGGTAGGATTTTATAGGCCAACCAATAGGAAACAAGCAATTTGGGCAGTTTTTCGTGGGTGTTAGCCCACAATTTGTGGCGTTGCCCGGGGATCCCGACCAACTTTCCAGAAATATTACACTGACCCAACCGTAACGAGTCCAGCAAGAGGCCTAGGTGGCACCGAAGGATGCTTGGTAGTATTTTATAGGCCAACCAATAAGAAACAAGCTATTTGGGTAGTTTTTGTGGGTGTTATCCCACGATTTATGGCACCGCCAGGGATTCGGGCCAACTTTCTCAAAAAATTATAATGACCCATCTTTAATGAGCCTGGCAAGAGGGCCAACTGGCCCAGCGATTCTGCAAGATGCTTGGCAGGATTTTATAGGCTAAGCAACAGGAAACAAACGATTTTGGCAGTATTTCGTGGGTGTTCACCCACGGTTTGTGGCGCTGCCTAAGGTTCTCTGCCAACTTTTCCAAAATATTACGTCGATCCATCCATAACGATCCCAGCAAGAGGCTTAGGTGGTTCGATGGTGCCACAGGATGCCAGATAGGATTTTATGGGCCAAGCAACACGAAATAGGCAATTTAGGCAGTTTTTCGTGGGTGTTTAGCCCATGGTTATGGCAGTGCTCGGGGATCCAGGCCAAGTTTCTCATGGGTGTTAGCCCACGATTTGTAGAGCCAACTTCCCAGATATTGGAGGAGGCCTGGTAGGATTTTATGGGCCAAGGAACAGGAAACAGGCGATTTCAGCAGTTATCTGTGGGTGTTAACCCACAGATTCTGGTGCTGCATAGGGCTTCGATGCAATATTTCCAAAAATTCATATGAGTGGGTCCATAACGAGGCTGAAAAAAGGCCTAAATGGTGTGGCGGCGTTGACGGAGGCATGGTAGAATTTTATGGGCCAAGGAAGCTGAAATAGGCGATTTTGGTAGTTTTTATGGGTGTTAAATAGATGGATTTTGGCGCTGCATCGGGTTTCGGCGCAACATTCTTGGAAAAAACATACAAGTGGGTCCCCAAATAGCCCGACAAGAGGCCCAGGTGGCATTAGCGGAGGCCAGGTAGGATTTTATGGGCCAAGGAAGCCGAAACAGGCGATTTTGTACTTCTCGGTGGGTGTTAGCCCAAAGATTTTGGCGCTAGATGGGGCTCTTGTGCATCAATCCCTAAATATCATACGAGTGGGTCTGTAACGAGCCGGGCAAGAGTCCTAGGTGGACCGATGGTGTTGGCGGAGTCCTGGTAGGATTTTATGGGCCAAGTAACAGAAAATAGACGATTTTGGTAGTTTTCTATGGGTGTTAACGCCCATGGATTGTGGAGTTGCATGGGGCTGCGGTGTAACATTCCCGAAAAATCATATGAATGGATCCACAATGAGCTCGGCAAGAGGCTCAGGTGGCCTGGCGGCATTGACAGAGGCCTAGTAGGATTTTATGGGCCAAAGAAGTCGAAATAGGCTATTTCGATAGTTTTCGGTGGATGTTAGCCCACAGATTCTGGTGCTGCATGGGGCTCCGGCGCAACATTCTCAGAAAATCATACAAGTGGATCCATAAACAAGAGGCTTAGGTGGCCCAACGGCGTTGGTTATGGCCTGGTAGGATTTTATGGGCCAAGGAAGGCGAAATAGGCGATTTCGACAGTTTTCTGTGGTATGAGCCCACGGATTATGACGCTACATGGGGCTGCGGTGCAACATTCTCAAAACATCATATGAGTGGGTCCGCAATAAGCCTAACAAGAGGCCCAGGTGGCCTGACGGCATTGGCAAAGGCCTGGTAGGATTTTATGGGCCAAGAAAGCCGAAATAGGCGATTTCGGCCATTTTCCGTCGGTGTTAGCCCATGGATTCTGGCGCTGCCTGGGGTTCCGGGCAAAGATTCTCAAAAAATCATATAGGTAGGCCAGGGACGAGCCCGGAAAGATGCCCAGGTAGCCCGACGATGTTGGTGGGGGCCTGATAGGATTTTATGGCCCAAGGAAGGCGAATCTAGCGATTTTGGCCATTTTTCGTGGGTGTTAGTCCACAGATTCATCCGCTGCCTGGGGTTCTGGGCAAAGATTCCCAAAAAATCATATCTATGGGCCAGGGATGAGTCCCACAAGCATGCCAGGTGGCTCGAAGGCATTGGCGGGGGCCTGGTAGGATTTTATGGCCCAAGGAAGGCGAAACAGATTTAGGCCATTTTCCGTGGGTGTTAGCCCACGGATTCTAGCGTGTTGCCTGGGGTTCCGGGTGAAGATTCTCGAAAAATAATACGTGTGGGTCAGGGATGAGCTCAGCAAGTGGCCTAGTTGGCCCGGCGGCGTTGGCTGGGGCCTGATAGGATTTTATGGCCCAAGGAAGGCGAAAAAGGCCATTTAGGCCATTTTTCATGGGTGTTAGCCCACGGATTCTGGCGCTGCCTGGGGTTTCGAGCAAAAATTCTCAAAAAATCATACTAGAGGGTCAGGAACGAAATTGGTAAGCGGTCCAGGTGGCCCAGCGATGTTGGCAGGTGCCTGGTAGGAATTTATGGTCCAAGGAAGGCGAAACAGGCAATTTCGGCCATTTTTCGTGGGTGTTAGCCCACGGATTCTGGCCCTGCCTGGAGATCCG
>DF357727.1:0-10959 GCA_000787875.1 Solanum virginianum
TTCTTGGCTCATAATTAGTCCAACGTACCGAAATGTGGGTTCTAACATCTTCCTCGACTCATTGCGGACTCATTCGTATGATTTTTTGAGAATGTTGTACTAGAGCCCCCTACAGCACTAGAATCCATGGTTAACGCCCACAATAAGCTGCTGAAATTATTTGTTTCCTGTTTCTTGGCCCATTAAATCTTACCATGCGTCCCCGCCGCTGCTGGGCCACCTAGGCCTCTTCTCGGACTCGTTGCGGACCCATTCATATGATTTTTCTAGAATATTTTGTCGGAACCCCCTGTAGTGCCAGAATTCGTGGGCTAACACCTACAGAAAACTGCTGAAATCGCCTGCTTCATAATCCTTGGCCCATAAAATCCTACCAGGCATCCCCCGTCGCTGTCGAGCCACCTGGGCCTCTTCCTGGGCTCATTGTGGATCTACTCATATGATTTTTCGAGAAAGTTGCGTCAAAACCCCTGCAGCGCCAGAATTCATGGGCTAACATCCATAAAAAACTATCAAAATCAAAAGTTCTAAATTCAGATAAACACACTATCAAAAGTTCTAAATTCAGATAAACACACTATCATAATGGTATCAACCTATGATTTGACAATAACCAAGGATAGTCACATTTGATATATATTTGAAGGACCTTTTTGAACTTATCCAAACATTAGTGAATTTAGGGGTGGCAAAATTAAAGTCAACCCATTCAATTCATCCATTTCGTTGAAGTTTTAGCGGATTAATGAATTGGATTGATATACAACTCAAATTGACTCGAGAGATTTTGTCAAAATTATTTTAATATTTTTTTAAAATTTTGATATGTTTTATATAGCCAAAATAAAGAAAAATATAATTTAATTAAGTACTGAAATAATAAAAAAGAACAAACAAAAGAAATAAAAATTAGATCAAATTGGGTCCTAATCCACGACTCATCATTCAACTCGTTTTGAATCAATCCATTTTGATCCAAGAAAATTCGAATTGGATTACTTCTTGATCAGTTAATTATATTGACTCATATGATCCGCTCAAATTTGACCCTGTTGAATTGTCACCCCCCGCTAAGGGACCAATTTTATCATTTTTTTTCTATTTAACAACTATAGTATGTGGTCGAAATAATTTGATTCAATTAAAAGAAACCATTTTTTAGTTTCCCAAAAAATCATCATTCATTATATAAAAGTGTCCGCTTCCACACATTTGATCTCTCTTTTCACGCGCTGTCAACATTTTCCTTCGGCGATTTTCCGGCGACGATCCGATTTTCCGGCGATATACTGCCGTACTGAACAGAAACCATACCGGTTCCCTTCCTCATTGGATCAGTCGGTTTCTTTGTTTTTTGGGCAAAATCATGAATCCCGAATAGTTAGTTCTTCTAAATGCCCTTTTTCCTTTGAATTGCATTTCTGGTGTTCTTTTTGTGTTGAAATATGCGATTGAATGTTGATTTCTGATGGGATAGTGGCAATTTTATTGTGGAGTTTGTTGATAGTTCAATTGAATTTTGTTATTTAATGTTGTGCCCTTTAGATCCATGAAAGTTTTAAAATTGGCCAATTTTCTTAATATAATTGTGATTTCCGGGCAATTTTAGTTCCACGGGAACAAATCACCTAGTGTTTTTGTCTGGAATTTGAACCAGAGACACTCAATCCATTTACTTTGATCCTTATCTGATGATTTATGAGTTTGGTTGGTAATATTTTAGTTTCAGTTTATGTCTATTATCGAAACTAATCAGGCAAAGGAGAAGAATATGAGTTCCCTCTGTGCATTGATTTACCCAGCACTTGTGCTTGTTGGCTGTAGCAGGCTGCCCCATGAATTGGATTAGTCTAGGTACACACAAGTTGGCTCAGACACTACCATGATCAAAAGATTAAAAAAGAGAACTGGCTTGACCATTTTTTTGAATTAGTTGAGGTGCTCGTAGAGAACTTTTGTTGGATTTGATTCTTCAGGATTTGGTCGCCGTTTTCCTATCAATATTCACTCTATTCCTTCTTTTTATTTGAAACTGTGGGGTCCAGGGAACCTTACATGAACCTTGACTAATCAACGGGGTAGCTATCGGGTACCTATATCCACCAAGGCTTTAACGGATAGGGAGGGGCTGAGCCAAGTGAGAGCAAGGGGATTCATTCAAAGCCCATTTGGCCGAAAATTATACTATATATACAAGGTTAAGATTATTTTTTGTATATGTAGTAAATGTTAAATTCAATTGGCTTCTTCATGTAATTACCTCTTCAAATTTTCAACCTCCTTGGTTCCGCCAATGCTTAGATAGGCCGTCACTACAGATAGGAACAAAATCACCTAGTGTAATGTCTCCACTAGAATTTGAACTTGGGACCATATGACTCTCAATCCACTTCATTGACTCTCAGGCCACACCCTTGAGTGCAATGTTCATTCGGTTTTGCTGATTACTAAGTTGCACCTTGATCTAAAGATGCCAGAAGGTTTACTGGATGAGACCTTGTGTTATGTCAACAGTTTCTTTCATAAAAAACAATCTGCCTAGGTTATTGTTATTTTCAGTTCAAATGGAGCTTAACGCTGTCTCTTCTTATGCTTTCTGCAGTGACTACTTGTTCAAACTTCTGCTAATAGGAGATTCAGGTGTTGGAAAGTCATGTCTTCTCCTGAGATTTGCCGTAAGATTTTCATCTTACTCAATTTTGTCCTATTTTTAATTTCTCATGCATCTGAGCTGAATGTTACTTGCATGATTCTTATAATGGCTGATATAACCAATGAAACTAGGAAACTGTCCACGTTGATATGTGCTCGCATATTTACCAGCAGATATGAAAGTTGCCCCCTGTTGCTCAATGAGGTCATGCACATGCTTAGTCGTGACTATCCTTGTGAATACCACATTTCTAGTTTATTTGGCTTTTGTTTGATATCGAGGTCTGACCCTTCTGTCAAAATACATTTGGCTAAGCTATTATGCTAAGTATGCTTAAAGCAGGAGCTGATGGTTGGAAAATAGAGAAAAAGAAGAGAGCAACATGGAGAACTGTTATTTCTTGGGCTATGTGGAAAGAACGAAATGAGAGATGCCTTAAGGATAAAAGTACAGTCATATTTTATTTCAAATGTTGATGTCTGCAGTTGTTAAAATCCTGATGTAAATTGTCTTTTGATATTGATCTAAACTCTACTACTGATGCCATTTTCTTACGTTTAGCATTTGTGATGGGCACTGGATTTAATTGTTTTGGAAATTTCTTGTACTTAGGTTATAGTATTACTTTGTTGTAGATTCTGTTCCTTTTCTCAGAATGCTTTGTCATTCTATCTTTAGTATTTTGTCTCTGTTTCTTCTTCTGTTATATTTTTCCCGGGGCTTTATGTTTTTTCTTGAACCGAGGGTCTATCGGAAACCATCTCTCTAACTCCCAATGTAGGGGTAAGGTATGTGTACACACTACCCTCCCCACACCCACTTGTTGGATTACACTGGGTATGATGTTGTTGTGTCCAAACAAATGTGTTATATTTCTTGATCATTATGTCTTATATGTTGATTAACTGCTTCCTTATCTTGTGATGCAGGATGATTCTTATTTGGACAGCTACATCAGTACAATTGGTGTTGACTTTGTAAGCCAAAATTAATAGTAGTGAATTACATGTATAATACTTACAGTCGGTGAAGTTCCTAATTTATGTTGCAGAAAATACGTACTGTGGAGCAAGATGGGAAGACTATTAAACTTCAAATTGTATGATTTTCTCGTCTTACTTTTTCTCTTTGAGAATTGACACCATTTATTCATGTTAATTTCTTTGGGAAAGGTCAAGTGACTTTTAGAGTGAAAAAAATTAGCTAGGTGATGAATACAACTTTATTTCTGTTAAAATTGTGGTCTTCCAGACAGATATCAGGTGTTCTAGGATTGAGTTATGTTCTTTTACAACTGAACATGATTTGAATTTATGTACTAGTTTTTATTCCTTTCATTATGCTTTTTCAAAGTGATAGTTAAAGTCCTCGTCTGTGTAATATCTTCCAGTGGGACACTGCTGGACAAGAACGTTTCAGGACAATCACAAGTAGTTACTACCGTGGGGCACATGGCATTATAGTATGTTTCCCTGAGTTCTTTCTAAAGCAATCAAGCAATTGATTTTTTTTCTTTTCCGCTTGATGAAATCTTTTTTTCTTATACCTCTTTTTTGAATATTCTGTCAGATAGTTTATGATATAACTGATCAAGAAAGCTTCAACAATGTTAAGCAATGGTTGAGTGAAATTGATCGCTATGCCAGCGAAAATGTGAACAAGCTTTTGGTTGGGAATAAGTCTGACTTGAATGATAACCGAGCAGTGTCATATGATACAGCAAAGGTAAGATCTAGCATTCTTTTCATTTTCCTTTTTTGGGTTTGTCCTTCTAGTACAATCCTTCTCGATTGACTGAAATAGTTCTTGATTCACATACAAGGCGTTTGCTGATGAAATTGGCATACCGTTTATGGAGGCAAGTGCAAAGAATGCCACTAATGTTGAACAAGCTTTCATGGCCATGGCATCTGAAATAAAGAATAGGTATTTTCTGTTCATTATTCTCGTTCTGTTGCCCATTTTTCAGGGACGGTCTGAACACAAACAGGTAGGTAGTCTATATATATTTTGCCAATATTTTATTTGTTTGACGCTTTTTACTACTTGGTGCAGGATGGCAAGTCAGCCAGCATCAAACAATGCAAAGCCACCTACCGTGCAGATACGTGGACAACCTGTTAACCAAAAAAGCGGTTGCTGTTCTTCTTAGATGTTGGATTCTGCTAGCTAGAATTGCTTTCAGAGTCATCATTCCAATCGCAATGCCTTGTTTCGAAGCAACTGTGCCAGTTCCATTCTTTTCGAAGCTATGACAAATCACAAGAATTGCTTTTCAAATATACGACACTTCGTTGGGTTTTCCATGTCTGTGTTGCAGTGTTTATTTCTGCAGTTTCAGGCATAATATATGTTTTAGAAGTTGGATTTTTTAGATGGGGATATGTAGTGATAGAACTGTAATGCTGTTGTACTTTACTATCATTAACTTCAAATAAAATGCTCTGCCAAAATGTTCTTGTGAGATGCTTTAACTTCTCAAATCTCAACCATATGGTAATTTGCTTTCTAGTGATCTTTTCTCTAAAAAGTGATTATGCCATGTGATCTTGAACCAACAACAATTAATTACTTTTTGCTATAAAATTAGTTCATAGGTTTATCTTGGCATAAGATATAATGTACCCTTTAATTTTATCTCAATTGATATTTATGTCCTCCAACATTGGATGTACATGAGCAGAAACTTAAATTTGTATGAAGTTGAACAAATAGATATACTTCATCTAGGAGAAGTCAATTTTTTTTTCTCAATATCTTTATCATTTGATTTAGTAAGGCTTCCTTAGAAACCTCTCCAAAAACAGGCGATTTTGGTCATTTTTCGTGGGTGTTAGCCCACGAATTCTGGCGCTATCTGGGGTTTCGAGCGAAAAATCTCGAAAAATCATACGGGTGGGTCGGGCATGAGCCTGGCAAGTGGCCCAGGTGGTCCGGCGGCGTTGCCGGGGCCCTGGTAGGATTTTATGGCCCAAGGAAGGAGAAACTGGTGATTTCGGCCATTTTCCGTGGGTGTTAGCCCACGGATTCTGGCGCTATCTGGGGTTCCGGGTGAAAAATCCCAAAAAATCATACAGGTAGGTCGGACACGAGACCGGCAAATGACCCAGGTGGTCCGGCAGCGTTGGCGGGGCTCTGGTAGGATTTTATGGCCCAAGGAAGGAGAAACAAGCGATTTCGGCCATTTTTCGTGGGTGTTAGCCAACGGATTCTGGCGTCATCTGGGGTTTCGGGCGAAGAATTCCAAAAAATCATATAGGTGGGTCAAGGACTAGCCCGGCAAGCAGCCCAGGTGGTCCGCCGACGTTGGCAGGGCCCGTGTAGGATTTTATGGGCCGAGGAAGGAGAAACAGGCGATTTTGGCCATTTTCTGTGGGTGTTAGCCCACGAATTCTGGCGCCATCTGGGTTTCGGGCGAAGAATCCCAAAAAATCATACGGTCATTTTTCGTGGGTGTTAGCCCACGAATTCTGGCGCCATCTGGGTTTCGGGCGAAGAATCTTAAAAAATCATACGGGTGGGTCGGGTACGAGCCCGATAAGTGGCCCAGGTGGTCCAGCGGCGTTGGCGAGACCCTGGTAGGATTTTATGGCCCAAGAAAGGAGAAATAGGCGATTTTGGCCATTTTCAGTGGGTGTTAGCCCATGGATTCTGACGTCATCTGGGGTTCCGCGTGAAGAATCTCAAAAAATCATATGGGTGGGTCGGACACGAGCCCGGCAAGCGGCCTAGGTGGTCCGGCGGTGTTGGCGGGGCCCTGGTAGTATTTTATGGCCCAAGGAAGGAGAAACTAGCGATTTTGGCCATTTTTCGTGGGTGTTAGCCCATAGATTCTTGCGCCATCTGGGGTTCCTGGCAAAGAATCCCAAAAAATCACACAGGTGGGTCGGGCACGAACCCGGCAAACAGCCCAGGTGGTCCGCCGGCATTGACGGGGCCCGGGTAGGATTTCATGGCCCAAGGAAAGAGAAACAGACAATTTCAGCCATTTTCAGTGGGTGTTAGCCCACGGATTCTGGCACCATCTGGGGTTCCGGGCGAAGAATCCCAAAAAATCATACGGGTGGGTCGGGCACGAGCCCAAAAAGCGGCCCAGGTGGTCCGGCGGCGTTGGCGGGGCCCGTGTATGGATTTTATGGCCCAAGGAAGGAGAAACAGGCGATTTCGGCCATTTTTCGTGGGTGTTAGCCCACGGATTCTGGCGCCATCTGGGGTTCCGGGCGAAGAATCCCGAAAAATCATATGGGTGGGTCGGCCACGAGCCCGACAAGCGGCCCAGGTGGTTCGGCGGCATTGGCGGGGCCCGTGTAGGATTTTATGGCCCAAGGAAGGAGAAACAAGCGATTTTGGCCATTTTTCGTGGGTGTTAGCCCACGGATTCTGGCGCCATCTGGGGTTCCGGGCGAAGAATCCTGAAAAATCATACGGATGGGTCGGGCACGAGCCCGGCAAGCGGCCCAGGTGGTCTGGCAGCGTTGGCGGGGCCCGCGTAGGATTTTATGGCCCAAGGAAGGAGAAACAGGCGATTTAGGCCATTTTCCATGGGTGTTAAGCCCACGGATTCTGGCGCCATCTGGGGTTCCGGGCGAAGAATCCCAAAAAATCATACGGATGGGTCGGGCACGAGCCCGGCAAGCGGCCCAGGTGGTCCGGCGGCGTTGGCGGGGCCCGGGTAGGATTTTATGGCCCAAAGAAGGAGAAACAGGAGATTTCGATCATTTTCCGTGGGTGTTAGCCCACGGATTCTAGCGCCATCCTGGGTTCCGGGCGAAGAATCCTGAAACAAGCGATATCGGCCATGTGTCGGGAACCAGCACAGCAAGGCGCCATCTAGGGATACGGGCGAAGAATCCCAAAAAATCATACAGGTGGGTCAGGCAAGAGCCCGACAAGCGGCCCAGGTAGTTCGACGACGTTGGCGGGGCCCGGGTAGGATTTTAAGGTCCAAAGAAAGGAGAAACAGGCGACTTCGGCCATTTTTCATGGGTGTTAGCCCAAGGATTCTGGCGCTATCTGGGGTTCCGGGCGAAGAATCAAAAAAAATCATACGGGTGGATCGAGCACGAGCCCGGAAAGCGGCCCAGGTGGTCCGACAGCATTGGCGGGACCCGTGTAGGATTTTATAGCCCAAAGAAGGAGAAACAGGCAATTTCAGCCATTTTCCGTGGGTGTTAGCCCACAAATTCTACCACCATCAAGGGTTCCAGGCAAAGAATCCCAAAAAATAATACGGGTGGATCGGGCACGAGACCAGAAAACGACCAAGGTGGTCCGGCGGCATTGGAGGGGCCCGGGTAGGATTTTATGGCCCAAAAAAGAAGAAACACGCGATTTCGACCATTTTTCGTGGGTGTTAGCCCACAAATTCTAGCGCCATCTGGGGTTCCGGGCGAAGAATCCAGAAAAATCATAAGGCTGCGTCGGGCACGAGCCTGGAAAGCGGCCCAGGTGGTCCGACAGCGTTGGCGAGGGCCCGGGTAGGATTTTATGGCCCAAAGAAGGAGAAACAGGAGATTTCGGCCATTTTCCGTGGGTGTTAGCCCACGAATTCTGGCGCCATCTGGGGTTCCGGGCGAAGAATCCCAAAAAATCATACGGGTGGGTCGGGTAAAAGCCCAGCAATCGGCCCAAGTGGTTCGGCGGCATTGGCGGGGCCCTGGTAGGATTTTATGGCCCAAAGAAGGAGAAACAGGCGATTTCGGCCATTTTTCGCGGGTGTTCCTAGTATGATTTTATGGCCCAAGGAAGGAGAAACAGGCGATTTCGGCCATTTTTCGTGGGTGTTAGCCCACGGATTCTGGCGCCATCTGGGGTTCCGAGCGAAGAATCCCAAAAAATCATACAGGTAGGTCGGGCACGAGCCCGGCAAGCGGCCCAGGTGGTCCGGTGATGTTGGCGGGGCCCTGGTAGGATTTTATGGCCCAAGGAAGGAGAAACAGGCGATTTCGGCAATTTTTCGTGGGTGTTAGCCCACAGATTCTGGCGCCATCTGGGGTTCCGGGCGAAGAATCCTGAAAAATCATACAGGTGGGTCAGGCACGAGTCCGGAAAGAAGCCCAGGTGGTCCGGCGGCATTAGCGAGGCCCGTGTAGGATTTTATGGCCCAAGGGAGGAGAAACAGGCCATTTCGACCATTTTTCGTGGTGTTAGCCCACGGATTCTGGCGCCATCTGGGGTTTCGGGCAAAGAATCTCAAAAAATCATATGGGTGGGTCGGAGACGAGCCCAAAAAGCGGCCCAGTGGTTCGGCGTCATTGGCGGGGCCCTGGTAGGATTTTATGGCCCAAGGAAGAAGAAACATGCGATTTCGGCCATTTTCCATGGGTGTTAGCCCACAGATTCTGGCGCCATCTGGGGTTCCGGGCGAAGAATCTTGAAATATCATTCGGGTGGGTCGTGGACGAGCTTGGCAAGTGGACCAGGTGGTCCGACAGCGTTGGAGGGGTCAAGGTAGGATTTTATGGCCTAAGGAAAGAGAAATAGGCGATTTCGGCCATTTTTCGTGGGTGTTAGCCCACGAATTCTGGCGCCATCTGGGGTTTCAAGCAAAGAATCCCAAAAAATCATACGGGTGAGTCGGGGAAGAGCCTGTCCAGCGGCCCAGGTGGTCCGGCGATGTTGGTGGGGCCCAAGTAGGATTATATGGCCTAAAGAAGGAGAAACAGGCGATTTCGGCTATTTTTCGTGGGTGTTAACCCACGGCAATGGCGTTGGTGGGGCTCGTGTAGGATATTATAGGCCAAGGAAGGAGAAACAGGCGATTTCGGCTATTTTTCGTGGGTGTTAACCCACGGATTTTGGCGCCATCTGGGGTTCCTGGCGAAGAATCCTAAAAAATCATTAGGGTGGCTCGGGCGAAACAGGCGATTTCGATTCTGGCGCCATCTGGGATTCCGGGCGAAGAATCTCGAAAAATCATACGGGTGGATCGGGCACGAGGCCAGCAAGCGGCCAAGGTAGTCCGGTGGCGTTGGCTGGCCCGTGTAGGATTTTATGGCCCAAGGAAGGAGAAACAGGCGATTTCGGCCATTTTTTATGGGTGTTAGCCCACGGTTCTGGTGCCATCTGGGGTTCCGGGCGAAGAATCCTGAAAAATCATACGGGTGGGTCGAGTACGAGCCCGGCAAGCGGTCCAGCTGGTTCGGCGGTGTTGCTGGGGCCCGTGTAGGATTTCATGGCCCAAGGACGGAGAAACAAGCGATTTCGGCCATTTTTCGTGGCCCACAGATTTTGGCGCTATCTGGGGATCTGGGTGAAGAATCCCGAAAAATCATACAGGTGGGTCAGGCACGAGCCTGGCAAACGGCCCAGGTGGTCCGGAGGCATTGGCGTGGCCCGTGTACGATTTTATGGCCCAAGGAAAGAGAAACAGGCGATTTCAGCCATTTTCAGCGGGTGTTAACCCATGGATTCTGGCGCCATCTGGGGTTGGGGTGAAGAATCCTGAAAATTCATATGGGGTGGGTCGGGCATAAGCCCGGCAAGCGGCCCAGGTGGTCAGGCGGCGTTGCTAGGCCCGTGTATGATTTTATGGCCCAAGGAAGGAGAAACAGGCGATTTGGCCATTTTCCGTGGGTGTTAGCCCACGGATTCTGGCGCCATCTAGGGTTCCGGGCGAAGAAACCCAAAAAATGATACGGGTGGGTCGGGCACGAGCCCGGCAAGCAGCCAAGGTGGTCTGGGGGCGTAGCTGGGGCCCGTGTAGGATTTTATTGCCTAAGGGAGGAGAAACAGGCGATTTCGGCCATTTTTCGTGGTGTTAGCCCATAGATTCAGACAGTGTTGGCGGGGCCTTTATAAGATATTATGGCTAGAGGAAGGAGAAACAGGCGATTTCGGCCATTTTCCATGGGTGTTTGCCCACTGATTCTGGCGCCATCTGGGGTTCCGGGCGAAGAATCCCAAAAAATCATATGGGTGGATCGGAGACGAGCCCTAAAGGAGCCCCAGTGGTTCGGTGACATTGGCGGGGCCCAGGTAGGATTTTATGGCCCAAGGAAGGAGAAACAGGCGATTTCGACCATTTTCTGTGGGTGTTAGCCCACAGATTCTGGCGCCATCTGGGGTTCTGGGCGGAGAATCCTGGCCCGTGTAGGATTTTATGGCCCAAAAAAGAAGAAACAGGCGATTTCGACCATTTTCTGTGGGTGTTAGCCCACAGATTCTGGCGCCATCTGGGGTTCTGGGCGGAGAATCCTGAAAAATTATACGGGTAGGTTGGGAACGAGCCCAGCAAGCGGCCCAGGTTGTCCGGCGGCGTTGGCGGGGCCCGTGTAGGATTTTATGGCCCAAGGAAGGAGAAACAA
>DF357727.1:16379-63222 GCA_000787875.1 Solanum virginianum
AAATGGGTCTCCAACTTGATGGGCTTTGGGCTGCCTATATGCAGATTTTTCTTCACTTAGAGTTTAGCCCAATTAGTCAAGTGTTATGGGATGTTGTTGGACCTATTTAATCCTTCATGTTGGGCTTTAACTACAGCCCACTTATAGTACTAAAACATGGGCCAAAGATACCTCCTTAACTCGGACTTTATTCATAATCGGAGTTGGATAATTTCATCGTCGGGTCTCGTTTCCGTTTAACTCGCAAATTTAAGCTAAACGAGTAGCTGACTCACCTGCTAGGAGAAACAGGCGATTTCGGCCATTTTCCATGGGTGTTAGCCCACGGATTCTGTCGCCATCTGGTGTTCCGGGTGAAGAATCTCGAAACATCATACGGGTGGGTCGAGGAAGAGCCCGACAAGCTTCCCAGGTTATCCGGCGGCATTGGGGGGGATCTGGTAGGATTTTATGGCCCAAGGAAGGAGAAACAAGCGATTTCAGCCATTTTCCGTGGGTGTTAGCCCATGGATTCTGGCGCCATCTGGGTTTCGAGCGAAGAATTCCAAAAAATCATATGGGTGGGTCGGGGATGAGCTCGGCAAGTGGACCAGGTGGTCTAGCGGTGTTGGTGGGATCCTGGTAGGATTTTATGGCCCAAGGAAGGAGAAACAGGCGATTTAGGCCATTTTCTGTGGGTGTTAGCCCACGGATTCTGTCGCCATTTGGGGTTCCGGGCGAAGAATCCCAAAAAATCATACGGGTAGGTCGAGGATGAGCCCGGAAAGTGGCCCAGGTGATCTGGCGGCATTAGCGGGGCCTTAGTAGGAATTTTTGACCCAAGGAAATAGAAACAGGTGATTTCGACCATTTTCCGTGGGTGTTAGCCCACGAATTCTTGCCCCGTCTAGGGTTTCAGGTGAAGAATCCTAAAAAATTATACGGGTGGGTTGGGGATGAGCCTGGTAAACAGCCCAGGTGGTCCGATGGCATTGGCAGGGCCCTGGTAGGATTTTATGGCCCAAGAAAGGAGAAACAAGCGATTTCGGCCATTTTTCGTGGGTGTTAGCCCACGGATTCTGGCACCATCTGGGGTTTCGGGCGAAGAATCACAAAAAATCATAGGGAACAATCGGTAACAAGCTCGGGAAGCGGCCCAGGTGGTCCGGCGGTGTTAGCAGGGCCCTTGTAGGATTTTATGGCCCGAGTAAAGAGAAACAGGTGATTTCGGCCATTTTCTATGGGTGTTAGCCTACGGATTCTGGCACCATCTGGGGTTCCAGGCGAAGAATCTCAAAAAATCATACTGGTAGGGCGGGGACGAGCTCCGTAAGCGGCCCAGGTGGTTCGGCAGTATTGGCGGGGCCCTGGTAGGATTTTATGGCCTAAGGAAGGAGAAACAGGCGATTTCGACCATTTTCCGTGGGTGTTAGCCCATGGATTCTGGCGCCATCTGAGGTTCTAGGCGAACAATCCAAAAAAATCATACAAGTGAGTCAAGGACGAGCCCAGCAAGCGGCCCAGGTAGTCCGGCGGCGTTGGCGAAGCCCTGGTAGGATTTCATGGCCCAAGGAAGCAGAAACAGACAATTTCGGCCATTTTCCGTGGGTGTTAGCCCACGAATTCGGGCGCCATCTAGGGTTCCAGGCGAAAAATCCCAAAAATCATACGGGTGGTTCGGGGACGACCGGCAAGCGGCCCAGGTGGTCCGGTGGCATTGCTGGAGCCCTGGTATGATTTTATGGCCCAAGGAAGGTGAAACAGGCGATTTCTGCCATTTTCCGTAGGTGTTAGCCCACGAATTCTGGCGCCATCTGGGGTTCCGGGCGAAAAATCCCAAAAAATCATACTGTTGGGTCGGGGATGAGCCCGGCAAGCGGCGTAGGTAGTCCGGCAGCGTTGCCGGGGCCTTGGTAAGATTTTATGGCCCAAGGAAAGTGAAACACGCGATTTCGGCCATTTTCCGTGGGTGTTAACCCACGAATTCTGGAGCTAACTGGGGTTCCGGGCAAAGATTCCCAAAAAATCATACGGGTAGGTCAGGGACTAGCCCGTTAAACGGCCCGGGTGGCCCAGCGGCGTTGGCAGAGGCCTGCTAGGATTTTATGGACCAAAGAAGGCGAAACAGGCTATTTTGGCTATTTTCTGTGGGTGTTAGCCCACGGTTTCTTGCGCTGCTAGGGGTTCCGGGCTACGATTCCCAATAAATCATATGGGTTGGTCGGGGACGGGCCCGAAAAGCATCCCAGGTGTCCCGATGATGTTGGCGGGGGCCTGGTAGGATTTTATTGGCCAAGGAAGGCGAAACAGATGATTTCGGTGATTTTTCGTGGGTGGTAGCCCACGGACGGATTTTGGCGCTGCCTGGGGTTCCAGGCAAAGATTCCTGAAAAATCATACAGGTGGGTCGGGGACAAGCCCGGCAAACAGTCTAGGTGGCTCGGAATCATTGGCGGGGGCCTAGTAGGATTTTATGGGCCAAGGAAGGTGAAAGAGGTGATTTCGGCCATATTTCGTGGGTGTTAGCCCACGGATTCTGGCGCTGCCTAGGGTTTCGGGCAAAATTTCTTAAAAAATCTTACGGGAGGGTCAGAGACGAGCCCGACAAGCGGCCCAAGTGGCCCGGTGACTTTGGCGGGGGCCTGGTTGGATTTTATGGGCTAAGGAAGGCTAAACAAGTAATTTCGACCATTTTCCGTGGGTGTTAGTCCACAGATTCTGGCGCTGCCTGGGGTTTCGGGCAAAGAATCTTTGAAAATCATACGGATGGGTCAGGGACAATCTCGGCAAGCGGGCCAGGTGGCCCAGCGGCATTGTCGGGGGCCTAGTAGGATTTTATGGGCCAAGGAAGGCGAAACAGGCGATTTTGGCCATTTTTCGTCGGTGTTAGCCCACGAATTCTAGCGCTGCCTGGGGTTCTGGGCAAAGATTCCAAAAAAATCATATGGGTAGGTCGGTAACGAGTCCGGCAAGTGGCCCAATTATCCCGGCGGCGTTGGCGGGGCCCTGGTAAGATTTTATGGGCCAAGGAAGGCGAAACAGGTGATTTCGGTGATTTTTCGTGGGTGGTAGCCCACGGATTCTGGTGGGTGTTAGCCCACGAATTCTGGCGCTGCCTGGGGTTCTGGGCAAAGATTCTCAAAAAATCATATGGGAGGGTCGAGGACGAGCCCGGCAAGTGGCCCGGCGACTTTGGCGGGAGCCTGGTAGGATTTTATGGGCCAAGGAAGGCGAAACAGGTAATTTTGGCCATTTTTTGTGTGTGTTAGCCCACAGATTCTGGCGCTGCCTGGGATTTCGTGCAAAGAATCTTTGAAAATCATACGAATGGGTCGAGGACAATCCCGGTAAGCAGGCCAAGGGGCCCAGCAGCATTGCCGGGGGCCTGGTAGGATTTTATGGGCCAAGGAAGGCGAAATAGGCGATTTTGGCATTTTTCGTCGGTGTTAGCCCATGAATTCTGGCGCTGCCTGGGGTTCTGGGCAAAGATTCTCGAAAAATTATATGGGTAGGTTAGGGATGAGCCCGACGGCATGCGGGAGCCTGGTAGGATTTCATGGACCAAGGAAGGCAAAACAGGCAATTTCGACCATTTTCGTAGGTGTTAGCCCACGGATTTTGGCGTTGCCTGGGGTTTCGGGTAAAGATTCTCGAAAAATCATTCGGGTAGATTGGGGATGAGCCCGGCAAGCGGCCCCGATGGCCCGGTGGCATTGGTGGGGGCCTGGTAGGATTTTATGGGCCAAGGAAGGCAAAACAGGCGATTTTGGCCATTTTTCGTGGGTGTTAGCCCACGAATTCTGGCGCTACCTGGGGTTCCGGGCAAAGATTCTCGAAAAATCATATGGTAGGCTCGGGGACGAGGAAGGAGAAACGTGCGATTTCGGCCATTTTCCGTGGGTGTTAGCCCACGAATTCTAGCGCTACCTGGGGTTCCGGGCAAAGATTCTCGAAAAATCATATGGTAGGCTCGGGGACGAGCCTGAGAAGCGGTCCAGGTGGCCCGACGGTGTTGGCGGAGGACTGATAGGATTCTATGGGCCAAGGAAGGTGAAATAGGCGATTTCGGCTATTTTTCATGGGTGTTAGCCTTCAGATTCTGGCGCTGCCTGGAGTTTCGGGCAAAGATTCTCGAAAAATCATACGGGTGGGTCGGGGACAAGCCTAGCAAGCGGCCCAGGTAGCCCGTCGGCGTTGGCGGGGGCCTGGTAGGATTTTATGGGCCAAGAAAGGCGAAACAGGCGATTTCGGCCATTTTTCGTTAGTGTTAGCCCACGGATTCTGGCGCTGCCTGGGGTTCCGGGCAAAGATTCTCAAAAAATCATACGAGTGGGTCGGGGACGAGCTCGAATCCGACGCAAGATTCTCGAAAAATCATTCTGGTAGGTTCGCAACGAGCCCGGCAAGAGGCTCAGGTGGCCCGACGGCGTTGGCGGAGGCCTGATTGAATTTTGTGGGCCAAGGAACAGGAAGCAAGCGATTTCGGCAGTTTTTCGTGGGTATTGGCCCACGGATTCTGGGGTTGCATGGGGCTCCGTCACAAGATTCCCAAAGATAGCTGACATAATTCTTAAAATAAAATCATCATTCATCTCCACATTTACTAATCTATCGCACTCTCAACTAAAATTTGCACTGATTATTATTTATATATTTCAAAAAAGGAAAGGATAGAAAGAGTAAGAGTATAAAATAATGAATAAAGTTATTTAAGGAACATAATGCTAGAGCCGTCAATAAGAACTAGACCTGTCAAGCCAGCCCAATCCAACCCATAATTTGATCGGACTATACTAATATTTGATCTAATGAACTACACTTATACATTTTTCTCAATTTCATTTCCTAGTTTATATATGCTTGCTCCTATTTTTTCAAAGAATTTATCCACTTCCCTTTGCTCTATCTTCTAATTATTTGCACCTTGCTATCAATAATCTTAGAAGATGTCACATTTTAAATTGCAATAGATATGGTGAAGTGCATTAAAGCAATTTTAAAAACCTTAATTTGATGTGGTATATGAATTCATGAAAAAAAAAAATTCTAAATCATGTATACGTATTAAAAAATTCATCAAAAAATATCTATATATATATATATATATATTTAATTATTAATTTTAGTTAATTATTATATATTAATTTAAAATTCTATAAAGTTAAAAGTTTGAATCCATCTTTACATTAATTTGGTAGCAATGTTCCAAAAAGTTGATTCCCCAGGGGTAATAATAAATGAGCTTCTCTGAAATATTCCCATCATTAGGGTCATGATAGAATATACCCCACTTTTTTTAAAATATGCTTGAATTACCAATGCACTTGGACTTGATTCATTTTTATATTGAGATAATAAAAATAAATAAATAAATAATATATTTAAAGTAATTGAAAAGTACTGTTTTGATTTTTAGTTTGGTGTATTCAAAGAATATTCTAGCAATTCAAAACTTTAAGAATAATTAGTAGAGTTCAAATTTCAGTACAAGTACTATTTATATGTATTTATTATTATTTTTATGCATATCTAATAAATATTGAACTTTTGTAATTTCTTTTAATATTTAATTTTTATATTTAAATTTCTCTATTAAAAATTTTGACTTCTCAGAAATATTCTAACTTCGCCTTTGCTTGTAGAAGTTTCTAACTCTAACTTATAACGTTGGCATTTTTTCGTGTTCTAGTTATGAATTATTTTTTTAATTTAGTTTTATTTTCATCTTTAAAAATAATTATTTCTAATATGCATACGTGGCAAAGAAGTTACATAAATCTCATAGTGAAATAAAGAAACTTCAATATATCCTAACCATTTGTATATTTACTAAAATCTCTTAAAATGGTCATTATGCAGATACACTAGCATATACATGATTCATAAGTCATGATTTGCAGATACACTGGCACTCATACATGATTCATACGTCATGATTTGCGGATACACCGGCACATACATGATTCACAAGTGGTCATTATGCGAATTCATAAGTCATGGTTTGCGGATTCTGATATTCATACATGATTCATAAGTCATTTATATGGATACACTGGCATTCATACTAATTCATAAGTCATTTATGCGAATACATTGATGAGAAAAAGGAATTTTAGAAAATTGTGCAAATAGTAGAGAATATTTAAAAATAGTGAAACATAATATATGTATTTCCGTAAATTTCCCACATAAAGCCTATTAAGCTTATACATTTTAGATTGGGCCTATTTCTTGTAGTGTTGTCCATTGGGCTTTGAATGTCTCTTAAATCCATGGGTTCATTAGGTTAGAGGACGGTCCTGAACTTTCGACCCTAACTTAAATATGGGGAGTTTAAAATTTCATATGATTGAAGTTGAGACATTTTCACCTAAATTTATTAATTTTTACCCGACTTTTAGTTATTAACACCAATCATTTTGTAAATGTTCAGATTATAGTCTCATGGCTGATAAAATTATTGAGGCAAACGTAAGTTGACTCTAGCTATAGAAGGTAAAAAGGATGACTCCCAAAGAAAGATATCAACTTATATTAGCTAAAAGATTTATATGACTCTTGAAATGATTCTAAGTCCATCATAAGCATAGTTACATATAATCTAACATAAATGTCACCTCGATGCACGAAGCATTTTCAAGAACATGTTCATGTAGAGCCTCCTGAAGGGGTAATGTAGGTAGTTTACCCTGACGCAAACAAACATTAGTGGCTCCATGGCTCGAACCCCATGACCTAGAGGTGACTCTGAAACAACTTTATCAAAGCTCCAAGATGATACTGTATTTACAAGAATATGGCACCAAAATTAGCTACAAATAGGACACTTGATCAATCCATTTTCGTTACATTTTGGACATCGAATTCGATAACCATTAGTATCTTTCCCTTGATCTTGATCAATGATCTTGCAACATCCATGGCAACTCAAACACAAAACAAATCTAATCCCCCAACACCCTTTACATGGAAAATTTGAAGAAATTAAAGGAATGTCATGTAAGAGTTTCTTTAAAATCCCTTGTTCATGGAGTCCAACAACTTCATCAGCTCCACCAATGTGACTACCTTTAATAAACAATCTTGGAGGAACTACTCTTCCTCCAAGAATTCTCCATAGTTCATCTCTATACTCAACATGTAAGGATACATCTCTTTCATAGTAGACAACATGAAAGCTTTCTATTATGAATCTAATCATGTTGCAATCTTCAAATGTTTTCCTTATACCCCTTAAGCTTGTAGTGTAGAGAATGATTGCATCTTTTCCTCCTGGTGGACACTTGTATTCAAAATCAGACAAGACTTTGTTTTCCTCCATGGTGTTTGATTCTTGAAAACAATGATGACTTTCATGTTCACATGTAGAAATGTTGTCTATTTTCTCTTGATGATCAACATCATTTGCAAGATCATCAAAGCTAATGTTTTGACAAAACATATCATTGTGATCATGTTGTCTGTTTGTTGTTAGATGGGATTGGAAGTGTTTGGTTGGATGATTTACTTGGAAAACTAATGTTGGAAGTGATTTGATTTTGCTTAGAATTCCTCCTTTGATGCTTTTCATCTTGTTTTACTTTGTTTGTTTGTTTCCCTTGTAGTTATACTAGTTTCCACAAAGAAAAGAGTTGAGTGGCACTTTTGTCTACAACAAATTTTGAAGGTATTGATGAAAGGGGAATTGATAAGAACTTTTCTCTAGTTGATGTTTCTTTTCTTTTCTAGTGGTTGAAAAAGCAATGTACAAAAAAGGCTATTTGTTAGTAGCTTTTTGAACTTCTCAATTATGATAACTAATTTGACATCATTTCCAAAAAAAAAAAAACATATTTAAGAGTAGGGCCAAAATTAAAATTTTCACCTAGAAGATGAAAAATATAAAAGAAGTAAATTTGTGAAAAAGTTATAGTAATTCAACATAGAATTCAGATAAACTTCTTACGACCCCTAAGTCGGCTCTATTCAACAGCTAGCTCAATGCAAAGAATTTTCAAGGTCAAACTCATTAAGTTAAAATCTTAAAATGAAGAGGTTTAATAACAAAGTAGAAGGTGCAAATGAGACTAAATAGAGGATTAGGAGACAAGGTGTGCCTCAAGCAATAATACAACCACAAGGGATGCAAAGCAATTCCCCTTTTTTTTTTTATCAGTTACAAAGTTTGGAGGATATAAAGCAATAATAGTGACTCAAAACACCTTTTTTGCTTGTTGAGCATGACCTGTTCTCAACAAGTCAAAAAGCCATAAAAAGCAAAACTCCCTATATGATGTTGATTTGACAAGCTAACTAAAACACAACCAATAGTTTCTTTTGGTTATTATTCTTCTCATCACAGAGAAACTGGTAAGACCAAGGGGTCACGAATTCAAATCTTGAAAATAACTTCTGATAGAACTACAAGACAAGGTTGCATACAATAGACCCTTGTGATCGAAACCTTCCCCAGACTCTGTGCATAGCAAAAGTTTTAGTACACCGAGCTTGCCCCTTTTTTTCCTGACAGAGAAACTAGAGGGGCGTAGAGGACTTTAGTCTCAAAACTAACTCCTCCCCCTAAACAAGTATCCAATGGTCTAGGTCTCAAGACTTTGGAGTGACAAGAGCACAACCCAAGATGTGTAAATACGGAGGAAACACGTAACAGATTTAGACCTTGTCGAACGTTTAAGTAGTAAAAAAAGAGCTCATTATGCACCGAGTTCAGAAATATACGTCAATAACAAGAATTTCTCAAATCCCCAAAAGGAAAAAAATGAAATTTTAAGTTCTACTAAAATAGACTTGAGACCAAACCAATCTCGACTAGAAAAAGAAAGCCTTATTGGGATTGAGAATATGAATAGATGACTCAAGCAGCAGAGGCATCAATAATAGGCATGAGCTTTTTCTTTTTTTGGTTTTCCATACGGTGTCAAGTACCCACAATAGGACCTCAGCTAATTCAGCACCAAGTAAAATAACCTACCAGAGTTTTTTGTCATCCCCAAGACTCGAACCTGATCTCTGGTCAATGGTTAAAAGATCCTATCCATCCCGATACCTCTGATTCGGACACTTAATAGTGCCATCAAATTTCAAGGATGCAACACAAAACACCCCCTTTATGCTAATAAGCAAAAGATAAGCAGTATCACTGAGGAGAAAGAAACAGTTTTCTTGAGTTTCTGAGAAAACCAGCGGTACTAGTCTTACTGTTTTAAGAGGTACAAGAAAAAGCCAGACACATAATACAAGTATTATACACATTAAGCAGAAACAGTACTGGAGAACCATTATTCGTCACTAGGTCCTTGGACCCGCCTAGCTAGATGCTGATAATGCCTGGGATTCGTCAAAAAACCCGATGCTGAAGCTAAAACTTATGCACGACAGTTGCTTATTCTTTTCATCCACCATCTTCATTGTCAGAGTGTATGTTCCCTGAATTTTAAAGATACAACATTTCAGTATGCTTAATGTTCGAGACTGAGGCGTAGTTGTTGTATGGTTAAAGGAGACAGAGCAAGCTTTTCTTCCAATTTAAACCGGGAACACCAAACAAAGACACAACTAATCATGATACGTAAATCAGAATCCGAACAATCAGAAAATATGAAGTAGATGCAGTTGGAAAAGGCATCTTCATATAATATATTGGATGGTTTTTGTCAACAACCAAAAAGTATTGCACTGGCTTAAATGTGGTTTAATTTCTATGAGGATTCCTCTTGAAAAGGATGAAGAGCAATAACAGAAGAAAAAAGCAACAAAAACCTGAAAACATGGCAAGCAAAACGACGACCAACTCTCAAGGCTGTACTCCTCAAATAATAACCTTTTTTTTTCTTTAGAGATAACTTTACTCCCCAGGGGCCATAGTGCATGGTTCCCAACAACTGGTAACTAGATAGATTAGAGAGGAAAAAAACAGATGATAAAAAATGATAAAACGAAGTTGATTCAAATAAAGATTTCTCCCGTACCCTATTTTGGTGGATAATGGCCCAGTGGGAATGCAAGGGTGGGGCCTAGTGGTCAATGAAGTGGTTTCACAACCATGAAGTTGCAAATTCAAATCTCAATAGAGAAACAAACCACTAGGTGATTTATTCCCAACTGTCCTAGCCTTGGTCAACAAAGTTACCGAGTATATGTTGGTGGGAGGCAGTAGGTATCCCATGGAATTACTTGAGGTGTCTCCTTTCCCGAAGAGGCACAGAAGACTTGTAAGAAATAAGCAGCTCAAGAAAAAATTTATGCAGAATGAAAGTAGAAAAGGACTATAACATGGATAGATGAAAATTGAATTAGAAAGTTGACTCACAGGTGGAGTAAATCCAGGCAACTCTTGTGAGTGGGAAATGACAAAATCACCGGACGCTGGGCAAGACGTCTCTTTACAAAGATCGATGGTCTCATGGTGGACATGAAAGAACAAATAGTTGACATCAATCTCCAGCTTTCCTGCAGTGAGATTCTTACCTGCAATGACAGTTCATTCTTCAAGTCAACAAATACTCTTATCATATCTTAAAACTTTTTATTTTCCTGTCCAGAAAGGGCACAGAAGAATTAGTACTGTGTTGGGGGCCCTGGTCATACGAAAGTGAAAGCTACTTCTAAACGAATTGCAGTCATTTACTCCACGGACATGAAAAAATGAACTCGATGCAGCTATTGATAGTGTTTACACCCATGCACAACAAATTCAGAAGTTCATAAATGGTCAGAGGCGCACATGCCTCAAGCAAGATCCTTAGATATGATAGGCTCGACAAAAATTTCCACCAAACATCAGATTGATATCATATAAATGTTATCAGCTCTCATCACAACAATGAGAGTTTTACTGCTTGCTTAACATAAAAATAGATTCTGGCAAATACTATGCATGGGTGTGAATATCCCACCAAGAAATAAGCATATGCTGTTGCCTTGGATTTTAGTCTTTCTAAGCGCAAGTTTAACGGTCTTGGACTCTTAGGGGCTGGATTTATGAGGCCAAAATAAAGTCCAGTTCTTTTTGTAACTTCTCAAGCTCAACAACAACATACCCATTGTAATCCCACTAGATGGGGTCTAGGGTGTAAGCAGACCTTATCACGAGGTAAAAGAGATTGTTTAAGACACTCAACTCAAGTAACTTATAACAAAGCAATAGTAAAAATAACATACAGACACAAAGTAGACATAGAAAGCTCAAAAAACATTCAGAAAGACACCACACATAACAGCTAATGAAAAGTCTTTTACAGCAATGAACAGTGACCACCAATCTGAAGGTAGAATGACTGGGTCCATCCATCCACATACTGCCTTTTAGACTACTGATCTATGTCAATGTTCTAAAAGTCATGTTACCTTCAAAAAGACAGCAGTTTTTTTGTCCTCCTAACTATCTTCAATCACGATATCCTTAAAACTTTTAGTAACAATAGGAAACATTAAGTTGATAGTTCAAAAGAAAATACAATTGGTGAGAAGAAAGAACTACAACCACCAACCCAATGGCAAGAAACTTCAGCAGCACGTTAAATGAATGTCAGCATCTATCTATTTGTCCCACAATTAACTTCCTCTTTTTATGAGGTAAATGATTTTATTAACAATTGGGGACACCCAAGCCACATACCAAAATAAGAGAACCTAAACCGTCACACAATTAACTTTTTCATAAAAGAGGATGAATTCTTGATAAAACAGAGAACAGCTAATCCAAACTAATCCCATGGATACATACGAAGAAAAGGATTAACTTCAATGTCTTACATTGCTCGAGCGAAAATAAGGAGAAATCTTTTAATCCGACCATGCTAGAAAAACTACAGGTTCTTGAGGAAAGCAATAAAAGCCAAAAACAGACGAACCAAAGTAAATTTTAGAAAAAGAAACCTTAAAGTTGACCGAATATTTGCTGACTGGTGAAACTGTTAACAACAAAAAGACACTTAAAAAAGCTGAATCTTTAACAAACTGCAACCATTGATTCTTCTCAATCAACAAACTTAAAATATAAAAATAAGAGAAGTCCTAAAAAAACTCAGAATTAAACATCTAGATTGATAAAGTTGTAGTGTAACAGCAACAGGAAGTTGCATTCTGAAGGCTGGTAAGCTAATAAATTAAAGAACCAAATGAAAATCAGATTTACTGTTCTATGATCAGCTTTCCCTTGGGTTAGAAACCACGTGTCCTCACGTTGTTGATTGGCTGGATCAATAGAAACTCCATCCGAGCCTCTCCGCCCCTTCTTTCTTTTTTTGTTTTTTTCTGCACCTACAGAAGTTTCTTTACATGCAATTCCCTTAACATTGATTCCATTAGGAGAACTTCTGCTGCCTAGAGAATCCAATCAACCCCAGTATATTGGCTAATTGCGAGGATCGTGTTCCTTTCTTCTCTCATCCTTCGCAAAAAACTCGGACCAAGGCCAGCACTATCGATTTCATACAGTGTTAAATTTTTGGAAATTCCAAGTTATAGCCTGCTTAACCAAGCTTCGAAAGACTGCTCACTTCACAAGAACTATCTCGATCATATGCACAATTTTTTCATCCTTGTTCATGAACTAGTGAATTCTTTGCTCGAAGGTGCTTTGATTATGAACTTCCCACAACCTCGCTGGAGATGTCTTTAGCTCTATGGTGACTTGATAAAGAGAGCACAAGGAAGGGATTTCATCTCAAATCAATTTCAAGGCCTATGTTTGGTAAGAGGGAAAATAACATGTTGAGTGCTATAGGCAAGTGTACTCAATGTAAGATCTTCACCAGCAATAACACGAAATTGTGTTCCCTACTATTATTGCCTTCTCGAATTTTAAGTATATAAAATGCAATAACCAAGCTGGGCATCACACCACCCAATTCCAATTGTAAGCAAGACATACATCCAATCATTTAAAAACATCGTATGAGAGTAACCAATAAAACCGGCAAATTATTTAGAAGCAAGTGAAATAGTTTATCAAATTAAGTACTTAATCATCAAAGTTAGCTAAAATCAATATATTGAGTTTACATGAAAATGATAAAACAGGAAAAAAAGAAGAGGGAACATGCATGTAATTTGTTACCTGTGTCTGCAATAATACTGAATGTGGTCGTTTTACCTCCCTTAACAGGATAAGGTGTTATATCTATTTTACTGACCTTAACATCATAATTGGCCCTTTTATCTGCACACGCAAAAAAAAATAACATAAGCTGGTATATTATCATATTTATCTATAATAAAGTTCCTTCAATGTTTCCCAAAGAAAATCTTTTCCTCAATACCAAGAGAAATAATAGTGGAAAAAACTCTAAATGCTCAATTTCAGGGGAAAAATTATCTTCCAAATATAAAGATACTATTTTTAACAATCAAGAACTAATTATACACTCCTTCCCAGAGTTGGTGTCCTTTTTGCTTCATAAGAGTAAGAGTAAGAAAAAAATGTTTTATTTAAAAAAAAAAAGTAACACTTTTATAGCACATGATTTTTGTGATCATTTAGAAGTATGAAAAAAAAATCACCACCACTTATAGCACTTTCTTCACGAACTAGTACAACTTATAGCTTATCATGTGTAGAATGTAAATATCTAACAAATTTTATTTTGGAAAAGTGAATGAATTTATAGAAAACTAACTAATACAAGCTTTCAACACCACCAAAGGAGAAAATTTCAACATGATATCAGAAAAAATCAACAGCTGCAACAGAAACAAACACAAGAAATCACCCAAAATCAGACTCAACAGACAATCAAGAATGAAATAAAGAGATAATGGCCAAAAACACACTGAACTATTACTTTTTCGTGAGTTTTACCCGCAATTATCAGTTGTTCTTTTTTTCTACTTGAACTATCACCATGTATGTAATAAAAAACATATCTAGTTGAGTAAACAATGATAATGAAGTAGTAAAAGGAAACAACTCTTATTGGCCTAACAAGTTTCGCCTCGAGGTGTGCATTCTAATACATACATGGCGATAATGCATGTAGAAAAAGAAATAACTCATAGTCAGGAAACACGCGGAAAAAGTGATAGTTAATATGTGTTTTGGGCCCATTAACTCCAACAAAGAACTAAACTTGTGCAAGCTTCCAACTTTAGCAAATGAGATGATGTAAAGATGATACAACCACAACAATATCAGAAAAAATCATCAGTTGCAACAGAAACAAACACAAGAAATCACCCAAAATCAGATTCAACAGACAAACAAGAACAAATAAAGAGATAATGGACAAAAACATACTGAACTATTACTTTTTCACGAGTTCTACCCGCAATTATCACCATGTATGTAATAAAAAACACACCTAGTTGAGTAAACAAGGATAATTAAGTAGTAAAAGGAAACAACTCATAACTGGCCTAACAAGTTTCGCCTCGAGGTGTGTGTTCTAATACATACATGGTGATAATTCATGTCGAAAAAGAAAATAACTCATAGTCAGGACGTAAAACACACGAAAAAAGTGATAGTTAATATGTGTTTTGGGACCATTAACTCCAAAAAAGAACTAAAAACCTTGTGAAAGCTTCCAACTTTAGCAAATGAGACAATTTAAAGATGATACAACCACACAATATCAGAAAAAATCATCAGCTGCAACAGAAACAAACACAAGAAATCACCCAAAATCAGATTCGACAGACAATCAAGAACAAATAAAGAGATAATGGCCAAAAACACAATGAACTATTACTTTTTCACGAGTTTTACCCGCAATTAATCAGTTGTTCCGTTTTTCTACCTAAATTATCACTATCAACATGTATGTAATTAAAAAACACACCAGGTTGAGTAGACGATGATAATTAAGTAGTAAAAGGAAACAACTCATAATTGGCCTAGTAAGTTTCGCTTCAAGGTGTGTTCTAATACATAGTGATAATTCATCTCGAAAAAGAAAACAAATCATAGTCAAGGTGTAAAACTTGTGAAAAAGTAATAATTAATATGTGTTTTGGGACCATTAACTCCAAAAAAGAACTAAACTTGTGAAAGCTTTGATAGAAGCACAACAACAACAGAAAAATAGTCAGCTAAAACAAAAACAAACACAACAAATCAACAACAACAAACTCAGTTTAATCCAACAAGGTAGAGTGTAAACAACCCCTCCACCAAAAACATAACAAATCACCAAGAACGAAGGAAGAGATAATGGTCAAAAACACACTGAACTATTATTTTTTCGCAAGTTTTACCCGCAATTTTCACTTGTTCCTTTTTCTACCTGAACTATCCCCATATATGTAATAAAAAACACACCTAGTTGAGTAGATGATGATAATTAAGTCGTAAAAGGAAACAACTCATAATTGGCCTAACAAGTTTCACTTCAAGGTGTGTTTTCTAATACATACATGGTGATAATTCATCTAGAAAAAAAGAAAACAACTCATAGTCAGGACGTAAAACTCGCGAAAAAAATGATAATTAATATATGTTTTGGGACCCTTAACTCCAAAAAAGAACTAAACTTGTGAAATCTTCCAACTTTAGCAAATGAGATAATTCAAAGATCATACAAGCACAACAATATCAGAAAAAATAGTCAGCTGAAACAAAAACAAACACAATAAATCAACAACAACAAACTCCGAGAAGGCAGAGCGTAAACAGACCTTACCACTACACCAAAAACACAACAAATCACCAAAAATGAAATCAAATAACGCAAAATACTAAAATTACATTAAAAAAAATGGGGATAAAATCCCTAAAATTCAAAACCCCAAAATGGGTATCTACCAAACATATAATCAAACAAATAAATCCAACAATATCGGCATAAAACCCCAAAATCAAACAAATTTCAGATTCGCATACTGTTAAGTCAAAGAACAAATTTTAAAAAAAACTCACTGCAATACTCGAAATCGGTGGATTCAGCTGAAGTGAGAGGAGAGAGAATAGATAGGAAGATGAGAAGAGTAACGAAGATTTTGATAGCTTCCATAGCGATTGATTGAAGGAAAAGCGAAAGACAAGAACGATAAAGAAGGAAGAGAATATGTAGGGAAACTTATTTACCACATAATACTCCAATTTAATGGCACTTCGGCGTTTATCGGTGTTTATATTAAATCAATAAATTAATTTTAAACGGTTATTAAGGTATTTATCGAAATCATCTAATGAATGATGTGACGTGGTAAATGGGGTTGATTCTTATTTAATCAAAGTTATCTAGATTGAGTTTTGAACATAAAAACTTTTTTGATAAAGAATATTTTTTTCAAATAGATTCTACGTAGTGTGAATTTAAAATAATCGACATTTGAAATAGATATTTAATAAAAGTGAAATAAGAATAATTAATTAAAATAAATTATTATATTAATTTTATTCTAATATTCAATTTAAAGTATTAATTAATTTCAAAAACTATTAGGGTAGAATGTTATTTCGTCCTATGACGTTTTTAAGTTTGTCATAGATTAATCATGCTATTATGATTGTATTATTATGCTGCTATTTCTATTATTTTTTTCTTGTAAAATTGTTATTGATCTTCGTTTTAGACATTTATTTTATATTTGATTGTTCTTTTATTTGGAACATATATATTTGAGCTGAGTGTCTTTTAAAAAATAGCATTTATATCTTTGTGAGGTACTGATAAAATTCGCAAATGCTCTATCCTCCCAAATTCTATTTTTGTGGGATTATATGGTGTATATTGTTATTTGTATGTTATTCCAAATAATAAAATTATTTCATAAAAAAAAGATGAAACAAAATAGTTTTGTTATAATACACATAAATGGACATTTAAACTTAATTTCTACCGATTGGTATGGGGCATGGCCACTAAAAACGAAGGAGATTAAATGTTAACTATTATGAATCTTTTTATTTAATTTTGCATATTCTTTGTTGAACTTCTGACTCTGACACTATCGACAAATAAACACTACAATTTGATGAATGCACATCTAGACACTTCAACTTGATTTCAATCAACTTGGGTTCAATTAACAACTAAAAACATTGTTTCAATACTTAATGGTGATTTGCCATGTAAAATTTACAGATATTTCGATAATTAGTTTGTGAGTTATAATCCTTAAGATTAGACATAAAGCACCGATAATCGAATTACGAATCGATTGAAATTATAAGTAATTTGACATTTGGTATGACATTTAATAGTAAAATTTTAAAATTACGGTATTTAAATTTTAGAATTAATATGAGACATTAGTACCATTTACTTATTATTGCAAGTCCAAAAAAAAATTTAAAAACTAAACATAAATAATTTAAATATATATGTCTTTTAATTGTATCAATTAGTTTTTCTTACATGTTGACCTTCTATTATATCATTCTTTCACATAAAAAAAATAAAAATAATTAAAGTAATAATATTAAATTTATAATATAATTGACTATAATTTTAATACGATATTATCGAATATTATATCAAATTAAAAATTAATTTACCAAATTAAAATTTAAAAATTATTTATTATTTATTTTTAACTATCAATTATCAAGTTCAAAATTTAAAAATTCCAAATCAAATATCGAACCTCCACTCCAATGAAGACAAAATAGGAAGAAGAGAGTAGACAAGAGAGAATTGTTAGGTGGGTATTATTATAAAGTTGTATGGATGTCAATAACACCCAAACAAAATAGGGACAAAAAAAAGAAAAAACTTTTCTTAGTTGAGGTGCATTACTAACTTTATAATAATACTTTTCTCGTTTTATTTTACGTAATATTTTTAATTTAAATTTTTTTAAAAAAAAATTATGATACTCTAAAATAACTTTTAAATATTCATGTAGCTAAGAATTCTTTCATAAGAATAAATTTTTTTGAGATGATTTAAAAAATAAAAAAGTACTACATAAAATAAGACGGAGAGAAATAATATTCTTATTTTATTGCAGATTAAATAGTCTTTGATCTTGATATATTTTTTATTGATACATGACTCAAATTTTGGTGTTAATGCTAGATATTTTTGCTAGTTATTTCAAGAGAATGAAATAATAAAAGAAGATATTTATTGTAGAATTAAATAAATTCAGATGGTAAAAAAAAAATTACTAGAGTAATATAATAGAAGAATGTTTACTAAAGTGAAATATAGGGAATTATAAGACCAATAATATGAAGTTAGAAACTTATAACGAGATTTAATTCGAGTAATGGTACTTAGATTTTTGTTTTTTATTTTTATGATATAATTTTTTATCGAGATATTAGAATGTTATGTTTGAATTTGAACTCCTTTTTTTGTTACTAATATATACTTTTTTATTTTTTATATCAATAGTGTTGAAACACGAAACTCAAAAATGCCTATTGCCTAACGTATTTTCCCTCGATTGACATAATTCCTTTTTCTTTAAATATGTTATATTGGAAAAGTAAGTGTGCTTGTATGTATAGTCTCAAAATTACATGACATCAAATAGAGAATCCAAATAATTAAATATTTGATCATATAAAGAAGAAACTTTTTCTACCAATGATATGTTGTAATGCATAGGGAATATTTAGAAGAAGAAAGAAAATAATTAATCTACAATATACATAAAAGAAGAAAAAAATATCAAAAAGTCTCGAATTCGAGTCACTTCCAATAAGGAGCACTTTTACCTCCAAATTTGGGATTTTCCAACGTGAATCCAAATAAACTTCACAAATAACTACTTTCAGTCTTTGTAATTGAAAAATAGTCCATGTTACAAAGTTTCAAATTCCACAAGTGAAACTTTATAATAATGCCCTAGAATTTCACCGATGAGCTTGAAATCCCATGATACTGATGATTTTTCAAAAATAGGACGAAAAAATGATCAATGAACGCTATTTTGCCCAAAATGTGGACTAATTGATCCCAAAAGTAGATTCATCACCTTCAAATTATCGAATTTCCCTAGAGCTTCACCTTTGAACCTGAAACCCCATGACATTAACTGTTTCTAGAAAAGAAGGTCAGCAAAGTGGTTAGTAGGCGCTATTTCACCCCAAATTCAGATGAATCGAGTCCAAAAGCAGATAGTAAACCCTAAGAAAACATTGGATTTGAATGACACTTTATCCAAGAGGTCTAGTTGCCAAAGGAACAACTTCAGCTAGAGGAGTAGGTAGTGGTGATGGCAACGGAGAAGTCCTACAAATAGGACAAGTTGGATGTAACCTCAACCATGGATCCACACATTTCAAATGAAACAAATGGCCACAATCAGGCAATTTCCTTAACATGTCACTATTCTTATAATCACCCAAACATATCGAACAACAAGTACTCGCGCTAGAATCCTTGTGAATATTCTTATAAGCTTCCGAATACAACAACTTTGGAAAACTCAATAGGGTTTCCTCATCAAGCCCCACGTCCACATCCACATCCACGACCACTTGTGACTCCTCATTACCTCTATTATTACTGTTATTATTACTATTCCTCCGTCTCCTCAATGGTGGCTCTACCATTGTTTGATGCCTCGTACAAAAGTAGGACGTTAGGGTTATTGTCGTTATCAACAACAATATGCCTGCAGAAACTCCGATGCCATAAGCGAATCCACCTAGGTTTTGTGACCCGAGGAACCCGTCCCCCGAGGAATTCGGATCCGGGGCAGTGGCTGTGGCATTCATGATAATCTTAAGGGTGTTCTTGTGTTTGTGGTTTTGGTTTTTGTTTGGTTTTTAGCCATGATGTTTTTTTAGAACAAAGAGAAATAATGGTCTAAAGATTTTGAAAGTCAACTGTTTATAAATGATAATAAAGGGAAAGTTTGATTGGGGAGGGTGCATTTGGAGTTTCAACGTGTATAATGAACTTTAAAAATTGTATCAAATGAAAAAAGATATATATAAAGCAAAAAAGTAAGGTGTATTTGAAGAGGCTTCTTGTGAATATATATAGTGGTTTTCTTTAATTAGTTGTTGTCTTGTTTCTCACATATTCGATATTTGCTGTTTTAAAACTTGATTTTGAATTTATGTTATAAAATTTTACTTCAAGGTCTAGCCGTCTAAGACACTTATAGGCTACATCAGAAATTTCAAAAAAAAGTTCAAGATTTCATACATATATATATATATACTAGAATTATTTTATCAAAGAGTGTCCGATTAATCACCCTTCATCAGCTATAGTTTCGCTCTTGTAAGTGCTCTCTGCCATCCGAGGAGGAGCTAGAATTCGAATTTTATAGGATAGCGACTTTAGATGTTAGTAATTTGATTCTAAATTTAATTTTTGTATAGGGTGCTACTGAGTTATGTTGAGTCCGTAGGCAACATAACCTTCTAACTCCCTCCTTAGCCATCAAAAATGATTTTATTTTTAAGATTCGTACCTCGAGATTCCTAACTAAGAAAAAATTATATTTTATATTTATATATATTGCTTTCTAAGTAGTTCATTTCATGTTGAGGTGTTAGGTTTGAGATGTCAACGGTTTGCCTATCTTTTTTCTTCATTTGATTCATGTGAATAACATCTGCCTTTCTGGCAAGAAAGAAAATAATTCAACTTTATCCAATTGTATATTACCTGTTTTTCATTAATAAATTATATCATTATTTTCCTTTTTGGTTTTTCATTCTTATTTTAGGTTTGACTAATTTGAATTTTCGACGAAAAAAGTAATATTTAATGACTTTTTATATAAAATTTGAATCATATATCTTCGATATATATATCTCATGGCCAATAGTATTATTGATTTTGTTTGGCTCATCAGAGTCATTTAAAAAGACGTAATTAGGTCTGCACGCGACGAAGCAAATTGAAGATACATATAATTTAAAGTAAATAACAATATTTTTCTTTGATAATTTGAGACTTGAAATGAAATAGAATATGAAACGCAAGTGGTGATGTAAATGTGAAAGTTACTACATAGTTTCTTTTTTACACGTTTGAACTCCATTCAAAATTTTAAACATTTTGTTGTCAATAAGATCATTTCTGTTTAGATTTTTTCAGAAAAATACTAAATTCTACGCACAAATGATCCTATTGACAACAACATGTTGAGTAAGAAAATAATTTACGATAATTGTCAGTATGACTTTTGATAACTTGATTTTGATATCAACATCAATCATACAATAAATTGTTTTGAAATTCAAACTAACAATCTAACTACTAAAATGATTGAATAATTGATCACTTAACTAATCAAAAAGTATAATTTCATCAATACGTGTTATGATAGGATTTTTGATCCACTTTTATTCAAATATTATATTTTGAATTTTTTAAAATGTAATTTTTTTCTTATTAGATACGTTTCAAAAATAAGCTCCGCAATACGCAAATTTAAATTGTAAGCCTTCAATACGAATAATGCATTTATAAATGAGCCATTTTGAGAATAAGATAGTGTTAAAAAGAGTTGCTTCTTTATGTTAAAGTTATAATTAAAAATAATTGTCGTTTTAGTACTATATTAGAAGAGAAAGTAAGAGTTTGGGCATTTTTATTGTTGATTAGGGCATTTTTGTTATTTTAGTTACAATCCTATTGTTATCTTCCTGCACGTGGTTATCTAGGTGGCATGTATTGGGTAGATTTTACCGATCACTTTTATCTATTGAAGAAAAAGAATACGCTCTTCAACACTTTCTCCTTCATTTCCTTCGAGTGCCACTACAACTCTTTGTTTTCCACAAGTAATTCAATGTTTTGATCTTTAATCTTGAATTTAATTTTTTAATTTCCATCTTTGTATGGTAGAATTTAAATTGAGGATAAATAATAGTGTAATTTTTTAGAGAATCGAAGAATAAGAAGCCTCAATTCTCCAAACATCACCAAAACAATTAAAAAAAAATGAACCAATAAACTCTTCTATGCTTCCAATGCATAATTTTGGGGAGTAGTTTTTGAATAATCAAATTTATAATTTATCTTCATATGATAAAAATATCAAATTGAAAATATTATAAATTGAATGATAAATTTATTTTTATGTAGAACCATAACACAATTATCTTCTTATATATAATTTATAAAGGTCAATACTTCAAGTCGCAAAAACATTCACTAATACTTATATTAAGTAAACTTGCTCTTATCCAGACTTTACTAACATGGATTTTTTGTGTATCGTTTTATTTATCTCTCTTTATAAAGAATTAAGAACCAAACAAATATATGAAATATTTTATTTTTTTTAATTTCAACTATCAACTCGTGAGTTTCTATCTGAATTACTACTAATGCATTGAAACACGCTTTAACTATCATCTGCCCTTTTTTATATTTACTCTTTTTATATAAAAAAAATTGTATATTTTGTGTAAAAGATAATGATCAAAAACATATATGAAGTGTGAATTTTTTGGGAGTTTTCATTTCCCATAGAAGTATCAATAGCTATATATCAAAGCACACTTTAACTAGTATCTAACGATGAGTGATGTATACTCTTTTTTTCTCTTTGAATATCATGTATACTCTTTTTTTCTCTTTGAATATTTTGTCAAATGACAATCCAAGTGGATAAATAAAGGAATTGATTTTTAAAAAAAAAATTTTCAGAGATAATGATCAAGAATTTATCTTCTTTTTTTTTTCAAATTTCCTATCTAAATTATCATATATTTATATTTTCTATTTGAACTATCATCAATTATTTATCAAAACAGATCTGAAAATTAGTGAGTTAAATTCCATGTGACAAAATGTCATCTAAATTCATCTAAAATGTCACCTTCTTTCTTCTTTCCAATTTCTTCATTCTTGAGTTTTTTTCCTTTTTTTTTTTTTGTATTTTTATGACTTTGTCAAGTATTTCTTTATCGTTAATTAGATATTTTAGATTCGAGCTCTAAGTATGAAATCGTCTTTATTAGGAAACATTTTATCCTCAAATATTATACTTATTGACACGAATATGAATCTCAATGTAAATATCGAATACCGCATGAAAAATTAAAAAAATCTTTATTTGAATACATTTGGATATCTTTTCTCAACTAGTAAATACAAAGCTAATGAACTTAAAAGAATAGTTAATAATCAAAAATATATTCAAACTATCATCTTTCTGCGAGTATATTTCTCACATACCTATTATTCATCGAAAATAAATATTTAATCAAATCAATATTTAAATGTATTTTAATACAAAAATCATCTAACATAGATTATCAACTCAAGTTGAGAACATAGCAATAAAAATAAAACTCGAAGAATAAGATAGCATAAGAAAATACTTCATAACAAAAATTAAATAATAATCGAACTCTTTACGAATGTCACTTATGCTAAGCTCTTAATATGTTTGAGAAAATGATAAACGATGGACTGAAACCCAATAATGTCACTTTTGTTGGAGTGCTTTCAGCATGTAGCCATGTTGGGCTTGTCGAAGAAGGATTGCGTCACTTTTATTCCGCATGTCGGAACTCAAATTTTCTTCAGAGGCTTCAATGTCTCATCATCATCATCAGCTCAACTTCATCATTCAGAACAAGGAGATGAAAACAATCCTATTATTCGCAGTAACAGAAGAACCCAACGTCATTACTTAAGCAAATTATTATTCTCAGTTTCCGCAACCCATTACAAAGAAATCCACACCCAAGTGATTCTTTGTGGATTTGAAAGCAACCCTTTTCTCAACAACATCTTAATTCAATCATATTCAATTTTGGGGTGTTTGGACTATGCACGTAAGGTGTTTGATAAAATGCCTAAAAGGGATATGATTTCTTGGTCTTCTGTTATTACTATGTATACTCAAAATGGGCTTTATGATGAGTCTTTATTGCTTTTCTCTGAGTTAAGGAGAAGTTGTAATGAGGGGCCTAATGAGTTTGTTTTGGCTAGTGTTGTTAGTTGTTGTGGAAGGTTAGGTGGTAGTATTGTGAAAGGTGAGCAATTGCATTGTTTTGTGGTTAAAGCTAGTTTTGATCAGTTTGTGTATGTGGGGACTTCTTTAATCGATTTTTATTCGAAAGCTGGGGAAGTAGGTGCAGCAAGGCGAGTTTTTGATGATTTGTTGGTGAAGAGTACGGCTACTTGGACTGTGATTATTGCAGCGTGTGTGGACGTGAGGCAGAGTGAAATTGCATTGCAGTTGTTGAGGAATATGTTGGAGACTGATGTTGTCCCTGATAATTATGTGGTTTCGAGTATCTTGGGTGCTTGTTCGTCGATTGAGCATCTAAAAGGAGGAAAGGAAATTCATGGTTATGTGCTTAGACGGGGCACGGGGATGGATGTTACTGTGAGTAATGTTCTTATTGATTGCTATATGAAGTGTGGTAAGGTAAAGACTGCAAGGTCAGTTTTTGATCGAATGGTGGTTCAGAACACTGTTTCTTGGACAACGATGATCTCTGGATATATGCAGAATTCGTGTGATTGGGAAGCTATAAGCATGTTTAGAGAGGTGAACAGTTTGGGTTGGATGCTGGATAGATTTGCTTGCAGTAGTGTACTTAATTCTTGTGGGTCGCTTGAAGCTTTAGATCTCGGAAGACAAGTGCATGCTTATACTATGAAAGCTAATGTCGATTCTGATGGATTTGTGAAGAATAGTTTGGTTGATATGTACGCAAAATGTGATTCATTTGGTGATGCAAGGAAGGTTTTTGACATTATGAGTGAGCATGACGTAATCTCTTACAATGCTATTATTGAGGGTTGTTTAACGCAGGATAGGCTGAGTGAAGCTTTTGATTTATTTGCTGAAATGAGAGATAATCATATTCTACCGAGCCTTTTGACTTTTGTTAGTCTGCTTGGTGCATCAGCTTCACTGTTCTCCTTGGAGTTAAGTAAGCAACTTCATGGTCTTACAATAAAATTTGGTTTTTCTGCTGACATGTTTGTTTGTAGCATCGTAATAGATGTTTACTCGAAATTGTCATCTATAAAAGATGCAAGGCAAGTATTCATTGAAATGAATGAAAAGGACGTTGTTGTATGGAATTCTATGTTCTTTGGTTACATACATCAGAGTGACAATGAAGAGGCTCTAAAGCTCTTCCTAGAATTGCGGAAGTCTTTGCAAAAGCCAAACGCGTTGACTTTTGTTGCCCTCGTTGCTGCATCTAGTAACCTAGTAAGTCTCCTGCATGGTCTTCAGTTTCATAACCAGATTTTAAAAGTCGGCCTAGATTTTGATCCGCATGTGACAAATGCACTTGTGGATATGTATTCCAAGTGTGGAAGCTTGGAAGAAGCACGGAAGATGTTTAATTCCACTATCCAGAGAGATGCAGCATGTTGGAATTCTATGATATTCACTTATGCGCAGCACGGAGAAGCAAAGGAAGCTCTTAATATGTTTGAGAAAATGATAAACGATGGACTGAAACCCAATAATGTCACTTTTGTTGGAGTGCTTTCAGCATGTAGCCATGTTGGGCTTGTCGAAGAAGGATTGCGTCACTTTTATTCCATGTCCATGTACGGTATAGAACCAGAAATGGAGCATTATGTTTGCATGGTTTCTCTCTTGGGTCGAGCTGGTAAACTGCTCGAAGCAATGGGATTCATTGAAAAAATGCCAATTCCACCAGCCGCCATTGTGTGGAGGAGTTTGCTTAGCGCGTGTAGAGAAGCTGGCCATATAGACCTGGGTAAATATGCAGCATCAATGGCAATATCTATTGATCCAACAGACAGTGGATCATATATCCTACTTTCAAATATTTATGCATCTAAAGGCATGTGGAGCGATGTCAGAAAGTTAAGAGAGAAAATGAATAGCAATGGCGTGGTAAAAGAAACAGGATGTAGTTGGATAGAAATAAATAACAAGGTGCATTTGTTTATTGCAAGAGACCGAAATCATCACCAAACTGATTTGATATATTCATTTTTGGAACTTCTGATTCAGCATATGACAGGGATCGGATATGTTCCTGAGGACACTATCCTCTCAAATGAATAAAATCTCTATGCCATCTATGCCGTGGTATGTGAAGAGTCTTTGCTTTGAATCTTCTCAAGTTATGCAAATTTTTCCCCATATCTATTTTTAGCTTAAGTTTTCTCACTGCTTTTCCGTCTATTGAGTAACATCAATGTCTCTTATGCAGCATCTCTTATCATTCTTCGAGAAGTTTAGACCTTGGATTTAAAGATTCTCTCTGTACTTATAAATTTTCTTATTCATGTTTCAGATATGCTATTATCAAGAACACAGTGAACTAGGCGGTCGTAAATGCCCAAAATGACGATAAGAAGCAACACATTGTATTAAGAGTTCTATTGCTGTCGAAAGGTGAGATACTATCGTGTACTCATGGCTAGCAATGTGCTTGAGTATCTCTCATAGATAACATTTCATAGGCGTATAAGCCTAGCTATATATTTTTGTCTAATGTATCGGCTATATCTCTAACAAGTAGATAACATTTCATAGGCGTATAAGCCTAGCTATATATTTTTGTCTGATGTATCGGCTATATCTCTAACAAGTAGTATGCCCTTCTTTTGTTGGTCTCTAAAATTGTTCATTCCAAACCTTTGGAAGACGAACAATTTCTTTTGTTCTGTTCATGTGTTATATCACTTTTTAGTCTCTATATATAACTGAACATACTTCAAGTAATCTAATTTTCTTTTTTGGGCAGGCTTCCTCTTTGGTTTGGTAGTGGAGCTTTATCCAATCGGGTGAGGTACAAAACTGAAACTGCGGACCAATATGAACTCTTGCAACAAGGTGTATGCTTTGTATGAAAGATATCCAAGAATGAGGTGTGATATTACCAGACGGAAACTTGGCAAATATGGGCGATTGGGACAGTATTTATTGTGCGCTCTGGTGCCGCTATTGTGTTGGGACATGATCGTGATGCATCAGCCCAACAAGGTTCTTACACAATTTGGAATGTGTCAATCATATCTGTTGCTTGCAATTTTGTGGATAGTCACTACTACAGACAAAACACGGATTGTCTAGAGAACGTGCAAGGCACATACTTGTCTGGAATGATCATACAAATCGTGTTTGTGAAACCCCATAAGCATATATACCCCTTGTGTACGATGACTACTACCTCAAAAAGTATTGACTCGACAGATGGGAAATCTGAGATTTCATTTGCCAAGAAAGGTATGCATCCTTTGCACCAAGGCGCGAGGTTGTGGTATGGTACTGTATGTACATTTTACTCTCTTCAATGAATGATTTCGTTAAAAAGATGGTGCATGTAGACTCAATACTCAGACGCAATCATGCTCAAATTCAATTCCGAGGTATCCTTCTGAACAAGTTCTCAATGAAAAGGAAGAATACGAGGATTACATTGTAAGTCTTTTTGATCATTTAGTTCTGGACCTTGTGAACAAAATTAAATGATTTGTGTTGCTGTTGCTGTTGCTGCATACTTATAGTATAATAAGATATGGAAGCACCATTAATAATTGAGTGATTAGCTAGTAGTAGTGGATGATAGATTCATAGAGTGGGGTCTCGGGAGAATAGGGTAGGGCATAAGCGCACCTTACCCCTACCTCGTGGAGGTAGATAGACTGTTTTCGAAAGACCTGACTCAAGTAACTCATAACGAAGCAATGTTGAAAATATGTCTGAAGGTTGCTTGCACAAGCAAATAACAAATTTCAGACATCCATATGTTTGAAGTCGACTCCAAAGTGGTTAAACTTGCAAATGTATATTAATGCCAGCTATGACTTAAATGGTTGTTCCAAAATGGGCTATTTGTGCACTAGGCCCAATCTTCAGATTCTACATTTTCATCCCCAGTCCATTTTTTTAAGGGAAATTTACAGAAATACACATATTATGTTCACTATTTTCAAATATTCCCTACTATTTGTACGAATTTCAAAAATCCATCTATTTCACCAGTGTATCCGCATAAATGGCTTATGAATCATGTATGAGCGTCAGTGTATCCGCAAACCATGACTTATGAATCATGTATGTGCCAGTGTATTCGCCCATTGTATCTGCATAATGGTCATTTTAAGGGATTTTAGTAAATATACAAATGGTTGGGATATATTGAAGTTTCTTTATTTCACTATGGGATTTATGTAACTTGTACTTTTTTTAATAGGAAAAATTACGCGGATAAACAAACGTATACTAGTTAATTAGCTAACAAGCTATAGTTTGAATTAATTACGGCATCTAGTTGTAATTACACTTTGAGTTTTATATAATTCAGGCAATTTATACAAATGTTGTGCGCGATATACAAAAGTTATACGCGAATCAAATTGTATAGCAAATATACAAACACTGTAAATTGTATGGCGAATTATACAAACGTTGTGTAGGTATAGTGAAATATACAAACGCTATACAAAAACTGCAAATTATATAGCGGATTATACAAACGTTCTACATGAATCATATAGCGAAATATACAAATGCTATAAAAAAAAAAACAAATTGTATAGCAAATTATACAAATGTTGCATGAATTATATAAACATCGCTATAATTATAGTTACAAAATGTAATTACCCAAACTATAGCTATGGAGCATAATTAAGACGTTTTTAAGTGATTATATGCGAAAATTCTTCTTTTTATATGTTCAATTCATGAGACTTTCAAGTGATAGAAAATTGTTTATTTTGTCATGGGATAATTATAGTCTAATTCTGTTGAGTGATCTAGTTTACAAAATAGCCATCAAATATATAGGTTTTGTATAATCAAGTATCGTATACATAATTAGGCTAACATTGCAATCATTCAACTATGAAAGATTTGGTGATTCTTAATGCAACCTCCACTTTATTTTATGGTACTTATTTAATGTAGTACCATATTGGTTAGTACATAAAAGATTTAGGATATCATTTTAATTTGCATACTTAATTGATAGATAGTACATAGAAGAAAATATTTAGATAATATTGGATAGGTATTGACAAAGAAATATCAATTTTTAAAATTTGAATAGTTAGATTATTGAGTTCTTCTTGGACATCATTAACTTGGAATGAAAGATCTAGTGTTAAAAGATTTTATAGTCTTTTAAGATAGAACCAAAATTTGGTTGGACCTACTTTCACTTGCTTTACAAAAAAGCTTCCACTCCATTGTAGGTCCCTTTAATTATGGAAGCATTCTTGTATTATTCTAGGGTTAAAGTAGATTATAATTGGTGTTTATGCTATTAATTGATGAAATAATCATTCAAAGAGTTAATAGTCATTTTTTCACTAGTAGGTGTCCCTAGATTAATTCAAATTCATGTTGCCAAGTCCGACTTTGTGAGTAAAGCGCTTTTTATTAAATATGATTGTATATTTAGAATTCGAATCAGACACCTTTGATTAGAGATGAATATTATTCTATCTACTTTGTTCCTAGGTCTCGAAATGAGATTAAGTGATACTTACCATCTTATTGACTCTATTTTCAAGACTCAAAGCATTATTGGTTAATTTTAAGTAAACTCTAATCTCAATCATACCACTTATAACAGATACTTAACATTCAAGGTTACGAAGGAGTGACAAGTATCTTTCATTAATAAATCAGATGTTTTAGCTATTCATATACTGATAATAAAATTGTATTTGATAGAAAGAATTAAGAATTTATCCAAAAGTGATTTTTTCAGAATGAATAAAATAGATATCAAACATCGAATAAAAACAAAAGGATCTTGATTGTGAACCTACAATTAGGTGCAAGATTCAAAATAAGTGTATCAAGAATAGGAATTTGCAACATTAAACCTTTACTTATCTTGCACTATATTGTGCATTTATCTTTCTGAATTATAATATAAGAAAAAAAAGGGTAAGATAAAATAAAGACATTGAATTCATGAAAGTTAAGAGAAGAATAGGAAAATAATTATTTGCCTTTCAATGTTTGTTATAGTGTTATTCTCTTCCACTTTCCTTGTGCCAAATGTACTAAAGATGAAGTAGTTATGGCAGAGTAACACCATTGTCAATAGATATCAATTATGTATCTTAAAAATCTTGCTTAATAGATGGACTTGATAGTGTATAAATATCAAGAGCTTACACTTGGAAAGAGAGCCAATATTGGATATGTCCTTTCACTTTTTTAAAATCTACCATATAATACCTTAAAAAGCATTGTTTCTAGGTTGTGATTCATAACCCCTTAAGGAAGGTAATTGAGAACCATCCCATTGTCAAAAATTGTGGCTTGATGATCAAGATTCTTTTATTTTTAATTAAAAAATTTAAGTTCGAATTTTGAATATGAAAAAATTTCAGTATATAGTATTTTTTTCTTAATGTGTCATACATGGTATGATATGAATTAGTTGAGATTGTAAAATAAATATTGTACACCAAATGAGAAATAAAAAATGTATTATGTAAGAATTTAAATTGATCGACGGTTGTGGTAGAATTATATTGCTTCAGTTTTAATCAGAAGTTTCATATTTGAGTCATAAGAACAAGAAATTTCTAAATAGAAAATACTTTTCTCTTCAATAGGTTTTTCGTCTTACAAATCTGATTAATCTGAACTTGAAGATCGATACCGTGAAAAGGAACCAAAAAAGTACTATGCTTATCATCTCCTTTTACATGATAGCTTGTTAACTTTCTTTATCTCATGATACTTCTTTTAATTTATTCCATTTTTCTTGTGCCAAATGTATCAAGATGAAGTAGCTATGGAGAGTTCCATCATTCTCAATAGATGTCAGTATGCATCAAAATTCTTGCTTAATAGATAACTTGGAATTTTGTAAATCTCAAGAGTTGACATTTGGAAAGATAGACATTATTTACAAGTCCTTTTCACTTTTTAAATCTACCAAATACTACCTTAAAAAGCATTGTTTCTAAGTTGTGATGAATCACTTATTTTGGAAGGTAATGGTGTATTATGTCACCATCAAGATTTGTGATGAAATGGATTAAAATTTTACTATTAATCAGATATTTCGAAAGTAGCCTTTGGTAGAAATGCAAATTAAGGTTGCGTACAATAAACCCTTGTAATGGGATCCTTTTTTGAACCCTACGCATAGCGAAAATTTTAGTGCACTAGACTTGTCCTTCACTATTAATCAGATATCTCATGGTCGAGCCTGAAAAAGATAAGCAAAGCTACACTAAAGTTGTGAATTACACAAGATTTAGTTCAAGTCTTATAAATAATTTATTGAGAACAAAATAAGTAAAAAGATTTTTCAATCTAGAGTTCATAAACTTAAAATTTTAATCTCGCGTTTGCCTTAGAAATGAAAATACCATGGTAAAGTATTTTACGCGATTTAAAGTTAAATTAATTGATTGAGATTTCGAAGTGGCCCTATTATTTCCTTTTATAACGAAGCTTGCTAATTTATTTAATTACTTTCCAAAATTTTGATTTGATTACAAGAGATGTTCGTAATGATTATTTATTGATGTACCTCTTAGCTTCTTTCCTTTTAAGTCAAGCATAAAGATGAGTTTTTTCTGGTAAATTTATAAGTAATAATGAATTTTTTTTGGAATCAATTTTCATGTTAAATTAGATATATATTTATAATAATATTTGGACAAATGATATTGTTATAAATGTAACAACCCATCTTGAGGAGAGATGTCCCACATCAGCAAAACACAGGAGAGATGTTGGGTATATAAAGTAATGAACTGGTCTATATACTGTGAGGTGCTTTTTGGGGTGAGCCCAACAGGACAAATTTGTGACAGGCCAAGCCCAAGAGCGGACAATACTTCACAGTATTGGATCAGGTCATTACAGATGGTATCAAAGGCACTTTTGTGTCAGCCTTGTCGACGTGGGGCTAGAGTTCAACTGAGTTTAGGCAAATCTCGATGAGGCGGGTTCTAGACCTCAATGCTGAGTCTAGGCAAATCCTATACGGTAGGGCAAACCTCAAGAGGGGGTGTTTGGGTATATAAAGTAATAGACTGGTCTATATACTGTGAAGCTCCTTTGAGGTGAGTCCAAAGGAACAAATTCGTGACGGGCCAAGCCCAAGAGCGGATAATATTTCACAGTGTTGGGTCAAATTGTTACAGATGGTATCAAAGATACTTTTGTGTCAGCCTTATCGACGTGGGGCTAGAGTTCAACTGAGTTTAGGCAAATTCCGATGAGGCGGGTTCTAGACCTCAATGTTGAGTCTAGGCAAATCTCATACGGTAGGGCAAACCTCAAGAGGGGGTGTTTGGGTATATAAAGTAATAGACTGGTCTATATACTGTGAAGCTTCTTTTGAGGTGAGTCCAAAGGGACAAATCCGTGACGGGCCAAGACCAAGAGCGGACAATACTTCACAGTGTTGGATCAGGTCGTTACAATAAAGAAGATTCACCCAATTTTTGCTAGTGTTGTTTGACGCTTAAGATGTTAACGAGCCAATAAGAACATGCTAAATCGAATCTGTGAGATAATTTGTTGAGGCAAAGCGAATAATATGTGTCATAATCATGAATTGTATCGAATATAATTATTATAGTTAGATTCTCGCAACACCATGGTGGCAAAAACCTCATAGTGACATGGTAATTCCTATTACAATGTCTCATATTTATTGAGAGATTAAGTCGTTATCTTCTTAAATGTTATGAACAATTCTCACACCATTAGCTAATTTTTTGATATGATTAAAATTCGAATTTCAAATTTTTTTTTTTGCTAAAATAAGAATAAAAATAAAGGAAAGGTATTAGTATCTTGGATTGCTCTTAAAAGAACTTCAACCATATTTTTTAAAAAAAAAAAAGATTAGAAAAATAATAATGAAATGGAAATCCACTTTCATATTCAAGTAACAGCTGGACTTATTAATATTTATGATTTATAATAAGCTAAAAAAAACAAAAATCTTGGTATCAACACACACACATTTTGTCTTTATCCTTTAAACTTTTTCACCAAGTCCAAAACCAAGAAAAAAAAAGAAAATGAAAAATAAACAATTTACCATTTATACTAAGCTCGTATTGAAGAACGTGATTTTGCTCTCACTCAAAAATAAAATAATTTTTTTTGATTTTACTCATAAAAGTAGACATTGATAAATAAATTAGCAAAAAATTAAAAAAATAATATCTTTTGTTCTCTTAATTAAACCGCTATATATTAAACTCGATTCAATTTTTTACCAAAAGGATTGAGTTGAATCGAATAAACTCATGTTAAAATTTTAATTAGTTAAATAATGCATTTTTTCCTTGTGAATTATTCACAAATATACCATAGCTGTTAACTTAATTACTAAAAAATAAAATGTGTCATATTAATTAAGTTTTTATTGTTATTTCACATTTAATAGTGATACAATTATTTGAATAATCAAGTATAACATATTTTCTACCAAAAAATACAAAAAAAATGCACATTTTAACTAATTAAAAATTGAATATACTAGATTATATATCACAACACAACAATCAAAAATAAAATTTTAAAGTAATTTAGGGATAAAAAACATTATCCCCTCCCCCACCCCACCCCCCCCAAAAAAAAAAAATTGTATGAAGCCTTATGAGCTAAGATCCATAATGAAACTAAATTATCGATATCGGTTGTAGTGGGATGGTTGAAATTTTTATTTTATTTTTACTCATATTTTGGATGTAAATTCTTGGAAATTGTATAATCATGTTGGAAGTGTCAGCTTCAAAAATTAGTCCTACAATACATGAATATAAATTTAGTCAAACCCCAAGATAAATATCGAAACTAGGTGAAAAATCAAATTAAAAAATAAGCCATCACAATTGGTAATGGCATCATTGGTGATGTTATCAAGCAAGTTTTAAAGTTATTAAAATCAATAAATAATAAAAAGCTTCAAAGTTCTTTATTTTTCAATATTTCTTTGTCTTGTTCCTTTTAAAAGGTGTATCTATTAATTTAAAAAGTTATTAACACTATATATAAAGCTTTTTAACAAAAGTCAAGCTAAATGTGATGTGGATTTGCAAATCCAGCAACAAATATTTGTCACATAAAACACTTTTTTCTTTTTCTTATGTGTCATACCTAGTTATTTGATTTAAATTTAACGGATTTAACTTCAAAATCTTTAATATCAAATATATTGTATTTTAAAAATTATGATTAGTTAAAATTTTAGTAAGTTTTATATATATGTCAAAAATATTAGGTATGATCGAACCTGCACACAAAAGTCATTGCATCTCTGACGGTTGTGATACGTTGATTGAGAATTTTCTTTGTTAACATAACCTAAGTTCATGCCGGTTCACTTCAATCGAAGTCGCAACAAAATAGTTGCATATATCGGTAGCGACATGTTTGTTGGGATGAACATTTTATTCTTAACCCAAAATTTCTGATTTTAAAGTCCTTATTTTTATTTAATCTGAATTCACATCGTATAAGATCACTAAAGGAGTATCAGACGCCTATTTTCTTTTAGGATCCTTTTTAGTATCGAGACTCGAATTTCGAGACATATAATTAACAATGTAGAAATTCTATTTATCTATCATTATTTTTAGTGGTTATATGGATTCCACTTGTAGACATCTCATGGATTCCAAAAAGTTTTCAATTGTTGACACGTGGAGCGTGGCATTCTCCAATAATGGTTGAGAAAAGAACCAACTTTTTTAAATAAAAAAACGTAAAGGAATTGGTTTGTTGGGCAACTTGAGTTTTTTTGTCTTTTCTCATTTGGGGTATGATAATTATATTAAAAATTAATAAAATTTGAATTTGTATCGAAAAGTCTTACATTGAAGGATAAGTTAAAGCACATTGTAACAAACGTGACTCTATATTCAGGAGACTCAAATTTAAAATATCTGATTAAAAATGAGAGAGTACTTATTACTCTATCATAATCTCCGTTGATAGACTAGTTGAGTTTGCTAGAATAAGAGAATCAGTTTAATCCCCACACTAATTGCAATTTTCTTTACTAATTTAAAGCTAAAAAGTTTCTCCCCACTCTTTTTTTTAAAAAATAATCTTCGATATTCACTTTGGATTCTGCCTTATTCGAACTGTAATGTTTATTAAAAGAGAAAGTGCTTTTTATTAGAATTTTCTTCATTTTTTTGGACATGAACTTAAATACCACTTTCGTTATCTGTTTGAAGTTTGACTAATTCAAATTCACATAAAAAAAATTCTACTTTGAGGATATAACTATCCCTTTCAAGGTGGTGTATATGGTCTATGATGTTATGTTTTCTTTTGCTCACTCGATATTCAACCTTCATTTTGAAATCTCGATTAATTTGAATTTATATCGTAAAAAAGTATTTTTTATTAAATTTTTATCGTTGTACATTGTAAATCTGAATCAATCGCAAATCTAAAAAAGTGACATGGTTTGACATGTTGCTATCTTGCTCCCTATTTTACCAACCATTTACTTGCTCCCTTGTTACATTTGACAAGGCAAACTAAAGTCCTAATTAATGTGATGTTTTCTAATATTATGATTAGTCAAACAAGATGAAAAAGAAAGCAAAACTTTGGTCTTTTCATATGGAAATATTGAAATTAAAGGAAATAAAAGCATATAGTAATAATAATAAAACCTTTTGTGATTATGTAAGCATTTGGTCAAATATCTCACATATATTCTTAATTAGATGTGAAATTATTGATTTTGAGCCTAATTGCAAATATATATATGCATCAGGATCTTTATTTGAACACACAATAATCTCTTAAAAACAAAGTTTTATGCGCATCAAAATTTAGAGGTAATTTAGAAATTAAGATGTCTGTCACACATATCATCCGAGTACGATCATCAAAATCCACTATCTCTTTTTCTTTTCTTTTTGTGTGTGTGTATGCTTCTCCAGGATTACGATGGTAAATCAATCCTAGACAGACAAAAAAAATTATATAGATTTTCACATTATCACTATGATACTCTTATATTTGTTTCGTTGAATTATTGAAATAAAACATCATAAAAACATTTTAAATATAATAAAATATTATCATATACATATACCTACTTAAATGGGACAAAGTGAAAATAAAGGAATATGATGTATTGAAATAGACATCATAAATGATGAATTCTAGAAATGAGAATGAGTTCCATCTAAGGCATCTCTCCACTATTTTGCAATTATTAATTATCTCAAAAACTATGGTCCATTTTATTAAACTTTATTTTACATCAGACACAAATATATTGAAATTGTGCTCTCTTTTTTCTTCTTAATAAAAAATTTATGCTAGTTACTTTTATTTTTTTTTGAAGTTTACTTGCTTGGCTTCCAATTTTCTATTGTCTGTTTAGTAAAAAAAAAAAAAATCAAAATAAAATGAGTTACTTAAATTGTTGCCACCAACTATTATGTTGAAACAGTATAGGTAAATTTCACATCGATAAAAATATAAGAAAAATGTTGGATATATAAGAAAACAAGCATTAGACCTTCAGAAAAATAGTTTTGGAAATTGTGTGGACCTAAATAATCTAAAGTGAATAATATTACGAGCATGTTAATTTGATAGATGGTAGCAAGGTCACTCTTAAGTCACATTTTGTGCAACTTTTTGACGACGATGAATGAATCTCAGCTTTCAACTGAGTTTAGACAAATTTCATTTTTTTTAAAACAAGGATAAAGCAAACCTCAACGAGAATGTTAAGTCTCCGAAGAGAAGCTTATATTACACCATAAACAATATTACTAGTGGTTTGAGTTATTGCAATGAAACATGAATTAAACTCCATCTTTATCGTTTCAATAATAAATTCGATCTTCTTATTAGTCTGTCTAGCTCTAGATTTATATGATACTAAAATCAGATGGATTCACATTTAAGCCTAACCGTTAGAGAAACTTTTCAAGCATATATAGAAAAATTTACACTGCGTAAATAGATTTAGAAAAATTATGTGCATATACATTATATGTTAAATCTGTGTGTTTACTTTTTTATAATTTTATTCATTTAAAAATATTTTTTAAAATTAATAATTTAAAATTTTTAGTGAAAATTATAATTCCGCACACCACGAAATACTAATGTGCAATTTAAGTTGTACAATAGTGTTCCTCAAGCACTTAATCCATCAACATAATGAGCATTTAATTTTAAAAAAAATGAGAGTGGGAATTTATATTAATCATTAGTGAAAATGTGAAATTTACACTAATTAATTGTAGGTTGGTTAGTAGAATCTAATAATGAATTAGTAGGTGTTTATGATTTGTTGTTTACACATTGTAGATTTCATGCCCAAAAGTGGAAACAACTTGGCATTAATTAATATGTTTAATTAAGTAATATATATATATGGTCAATAGTTGGCATAAATAATTTTTATATTATCAAATTATCTTTATCTGTTATAACAAGTGGTACGTATTATATTTTATTTTAAAATTTTCAAATCCAAAAAGATTTCATGTAAATATTATTTAAATGATTTGACAATGTAAAAATTATTTATACTAATAGAATGTTATTTATAACTAATACTTTCTCCGTTCCTATTTACTTGTTTAGTATATTTAAAAAAGAAATGGAAACATATATAAAATTAATCTCAAAATTCAAAACTTGTAGGTAAATAAGATTATTTATATATCATTATCTTTATTATATTTGATATTTTTATTAAAATTTAACTAAATTTAAATTTATTTGAGGCAGGCTATACCAACAATACTAGTGGCTAAAACATTCTTAAAATTGACAACTATGCAAATATAATTTATTGTAAACATGATTAATACAATGACAATGACTAGAAAACAATATTATTCCAGCTGTTGTATTAATACCATTTTAATAAATTTACAAGCAATTCGTTTTAAAAAGATGTGTGTATATATATATATATGATAAAATATGATATATGGAAGAAAAGTATATATTATGTTCTAATATAATAATATAGTTAAAACCAAAGTTTGGATTGGAGTCTTTGGAAGAAGGTCTTTGTTGATTCGATATTCGATATTGATATTATAATTTGATTAATAAAAAAATAAAAATAAAAATCTAAAACTTTTAATTTAAAATTCAAGAAATATAAATAAGAAAGCTTCTTAAAGTTAAAAAAAAAAAACTAATCATCTTTTCTTAGTTGGAATGTTATTTTTGATAATAATTTTTTATATATATTAAAAAAAAGATGGAATAAAATGCAATTGCTAAATTCCTGGAAAGTTCATGGTGATATTAGCTATGCAAAATATCCATTAGTTTTACCAACCATTGTATCTTCTCCTTGAAGTAATTAATATATTGTTTTGTTATATAAAATAAAATGTCATTTTCTCATTCAAAATAATTTTATAATTTATTTAAAATGTTCTTTAAAACATATTATCCTTTTTATGGTTGGAGATAATTTTTTCACACAATTATTTTTTTAGTCCAGACTCAACTTCTTGTTAAAAATAGAGGAATTCTTATTTGGCAAATGTTAATTCTCACTAAGAAATTTTAATATGTTTCTAACCTGATTAATCTTAATTAGCATCGATCAAGTGAATTAAAAGGAGTAACGTGCTCCCTATGAAAGAATTTATCATTCTCATAGTTCGGTTCTAAGACCATTAGTTAAATAACAAAAAAATATTAACTATATCTCATATCGAGTATTTAATTTAGCTACTAGCATCTAATAAGTACTAATAGACATTTTAAGGCGATCAATTTATTTGTATTGAAAATAAATAAATCATTTTCTATAACTAAATATATTATTATATTAAAGTTCAAATTTAATAGCTTAAATTAAGAATAAAGATATATTTGTCGCTCTATCGGAATCTTTAAGTGATAATAAATTATGAGTACCTATAATAAAGGTCCCCATCCATCTTTTAATCGAATTAATTTATATACACTATCTTCTTAAAAAGAATTAAAACATACTAATAATAGTAGCCCACTTGGCATTGTTAAAAGGTTTTGTATAAGTTGTCTCATAATTAATTAAAATAAATAAATAACTAGTCACCCCCCACCCTAAAAAAGTGTTCCACTTGACTTTCTAAATAGTTATAAAATAATTTTTATGTCATAAAAAGTTGAGATAATTTTTTATGTTATACAAAAGTTAAATAGATTTTATGGTTATCCTCTTACAATCCACTAACAAATATCAAGTACTATCCATTTATGTGGGTTTCCTTTTTTCTTTATTTTTTTAAAAAAGAACTAAAGTTAATAAAGTCAAAAGTATTTGAAATATGTTGGACTTAGGTACAAGTGTTAAGAGCATATGTTAAAAAATATTTTTTTATATTAATAACCTACCTTTTTATGTAGTTGAGAATGAATACAAGTGGGAGTAGTAAGTGCTCCAAATTTACAATGTTTAATTTATGTTAGGCCAAATAAAATGTGAGATCTAATAGTTAATAAAGTGAATTAGATTAAATGTGAAGATATACTTATCTCACGCCACACCCCTAGATATTGAAATTAATATTTTTGAACGTCCAGTACCTATAACCGTCAATCTGTCACAACGAAAGTATAAATCTATCAAATGAGAAGGGAATATCTTAAGGCCCCTCTCATTCCTTTATGATACTACATCGAGATTTTATTAATCTTTATTAATCCGCAGGTCCTAATTACTAATTAGTAGCTGTCAGCTTCTTCAATAAAACACTAGAAGACTTCTAAATCAGATCGTTCTTGCATTGTTAATTGGCCTTTATAGTATCTCATGCACATTCTGAGTGAACTAGTTAGCTTCAATATGAACTTATCATGGAGAGAGTACGTTATGACTCGTGATCACCTATCGACTTTGGTGGTCGGGGTCGGGTGGGGAGGGAGCGCGGGGGGTTAAAGATGAAAAAAACAATTAAAGCATATAAAATAAAGACCTTCCATGAAGGCTGTATTTCATTAGTCATTGCCAAGTAATTCCATTTCTTTTTTCCACTTGTAAATCATCCCTTTGCCCTCTTTCTCTCCTCTCTTTCTCTCTCTCTTTCTTCCCTTTCTGTCTGCTTGAAAATTGTACTGACATGGCTGCTACCAAATGGGGTTTCTCTAATTGACTGGACAATCACACACAGCTTAATTTCTTCTCCAACGTACAACTACTACTTCTCTAGGTACAACTCTCTACTTCCAAATATTCACTTTTTTTTTTCTTTCTTTTTCTATTATGTCTGTTGTAAAAATTTGTTCTTTTTCCCTTTGCTGTTCTTCTTAGTTGCCATGTGTTCAGGTTCAATTGTTATAAGTAGAACTCAAGGTTGGTTATATGTATATTTCTTTATTTTACTTATTTGGAGGTGTTCATGTATTGTCTCCTCCTTTTTTGGGGCCTCCCACTTGTTTGGAACTCAGAAACTGATGATTTTTCATGTGGGGGTCTGTAAATTTTCCTTTTTTTGGGGGTGGGGGGTGGGGGGTGGGGTTGTACAGTAAAGAGTTGATTTTGTTGAACCATCACTCGACTTATAGTTATTATCTCGTAAAGTTACTTTCTTTGTTGAAGAAAATTCAGAATCAAGAAGTATACTTTATGAGATAATAAGTATTAGTTGAGCCACTATAGGAGAAATCAACTGGAAAGATAAAACTTTTTTTCAAGATTTATTTCGTGGAACTCAAGGGTGTGACTTAGTTGTTAGAGAAGTATATTGAGAAGTATGAGGTGTCAAGTCCATATAGCTAGGTGATTTCTTCTTATCTATTCGAGGCTTAGTGGATCAATTTGGTGTAGATCCTATATTTTGTTTAAAAATCTACTTAATATGTATAAATAATTTATTAAGAGCCCATTTAACTTTCTTTTTCTAGAATCTAAAAACAATAAACTCAAAAACCTAGTTCCACTTATGTTATTCGGTATGTGTGCTGATGGGAGGTAATATGTACTCCATGAAATTAGTTGAGATGTGGTCAAGTTGGCCTCGACCATGGCTATCCTAAAATGATTATTTTTTTTACCTAGATGTTAGTTTATTTCCAAATGAGATTATTGAATAGTGGGATTGAATTTCATTTATTTTTTAATTAAGTATTAGAACTTCTCTTATATTATAATATAGAAAAAAGACACCTTGGTGCACAAAGCATCCACGTTAGTAGAGTCCGTGGAATGGAGGAACCCCTTGGGTATGATGTAGACAACGTATCCTAATGCAAACATTAGTGATTGCTTCCACGGCCTGAACATGTGAAGACAACTTTACCGTTGCTCTAAGGCTCTTGTATTATATCTTGAGGCTCTATTTTCAATGTAAACTTATGAAATATTGTCTGCTTTAATTTGTTGAGCTGCAGGAACTTCTTTTAGATTTTCAAGGAAAGGGTTGTGAATTGCTTTTGTGGTTGCGTCTATATGACCATGCATACTACTGTATTTTCCAAAGGAAATGAAGGGGTTGGCCAGAGTCAATCTGTTGGAACATTATGTACTACTCCTTGGTGGAGTAGTGGCTTTGTGTCTCAACCTGTGGCTTATGTTGAGCCTTTTGGACAATTGAAAACTACATTTGTGGAGCAGCATCCTAAGGGGAATGCAACAGAGTTCACTATTACCTCTGGTACTTTCTTATCCATCCTTTTGATGATTTGTAGGACATGACCTTAGATAGGAGGGTGTGAATGTTGCGGATGAGGGTAGAAGGTTAGTAGGATAGGGCTTGGTGGTAGTGTAACTCACCATGTTCATCGTAATATTAGCCCATTCATGTAGTCTTTGGTTTTTGGTATTTGTTATCATCTGTTATTTAGTATGCTTAGGTGATTACTATGTTATTGATGTTATAGTCCCTTGCATATATCCTCTGCACTGTTTTTCTATAAGTTATCATATTTTCATCATTGTCGTTGTCCCTTTCCATTACTACTTTGATTTGATTCACTTGAGCCGATGGTCTTTCGGATATAGCCTCTCTACCTCTAAGAGGTAGGGATAAGTCTACGTACGCTCTCCATTCCCCAAACTCCACTTTGTGGGATTTTTTGGGGTATGTCGTTGTTGTATTCTCTTTTTATATTAGATGGTGATCGAGCCTTGGAGAAACAATAAACATGTGTCGGTGTGACCTATAGGTCATGAGTCTGACTTGTGGAATTAGCCAATAATGCCTGCATAAGGATAAACTGCCTATTTGAAGTGTGGGTCTTCCCCGAACCCTCGGTAAGTGAGGGAAGAACCATGCCTTTGCTCGATCACCGAACTACCAATCTGCGTGATTGCTAGATACTCGATGCACCTGGTTATCCTTTTTTACTTGGCATGTTAAGATGTACATCATTGTTTAGGTTAAAACAAACTTAATGTTTCATTAAGTTTGGTTCAAAGTAGTCCTTTACTTGTATTCCTAAACAACTTTGGTTCCATAAGATGTTTTAACAAACTCTATTAGTTATATTTAAGGGGAATTGTGAACAAAGGACTTACCACAAACATTAGAAAAGTTCCATCAAATCCTAGAAATCGCAACACAAAAAATTGCATGAGACACTAAGAATAGACCAAAAGAAGCAACAAAATTGCACCAAGCTCTACAAAATAGATTAAAAATAGCAGAAACAGCAAAAATTGCACCTCCAAATGTGAGTCCTCGCTAAGTCCTTTCTTTTTTTAACAGCTCCTCCCAAATCAAATCGATAGAGTTTGTCAAATATTTGATGAAATCAAAAGTGCTCATTTTTGGCAAACTTAAAGACCAAAAACTGTTCATAGAGTATATGTTAAGGGACTACGGTCTACGTTGAACCTATTGCCAAACATAAAGGATCATTCTTGTCATTTTCTAAAGAAGATTCTTAATTTTTACTCCCTCTGTCCCATTTTATGTGGCACCCTTTCCTTTTTAGTCTTTCCAATAAGAATGTCACCTTATTATAATTAAAAACAATTTAACTTTGAAATTTCCCTTTTACCCTTGATGAAATGATTCTCAAGCACACAAATATCTAAGGATTGGTTAGACTACAAGTTTCAAAAATCTTTCTCTCTTGTCTTAAACATCGTGCCACATAAAATGAGACGAGGAGGGAGTATTTTATTTCTTAGGTTTTTGTCATTTGGTTGGTTTTTTGGCTAAACAATAAATATCTCCAAGAGGGCCTTGATCCTATCACCAATTCTATATGAATGTTTAGTGTGAGAGTACTTACTGAATAGTTGTGCAGCCTTTTATTTTTGACCTTGCTATTTACTCTCTCCGTTGCATATTACTTGACTCCTGTTGATTTGGCGCACCCCTTAAAAAAAGTTTAATTAGAGAAGCATTTTGCTAAACTAACCTTATTAATGGTGTTTTGGAACTCTAAATTTGACTACTACTACTTTATATAGTTATTTAATACTAAGGGTAGTATGGGAAAAAAGTAACAAAATTGTCTTGATTTACTAAATTTGACAAGTAAGATGAAATATCTATTTGTTGACGTAAGGGTCAAGTAGAATGAAACGGAGAGTACACAAAGACATTCAAACATGGTGGTTTAGCTAGTTAATGAAATCATTTAATGTATACCAAAGAGTTATTAAGAGCAAATAATGGCTAGACAAAAACTAATCTTTATGTAAAACTTATACCTCTTCTTAGTGTGTTTTGTTAAGATATCTTGCTTATGAATCTTTTCTCAACATACGTTTAGTTTAGTATATCTTCCCTTTTTCCTAAAAAAAAACACAATTATAAATTCATAAACAAAAACTTGAATGAGGAGATCGGAAATATTTGTCCAAGGATTTCTGTACTACTTTATGACATTCCGTTCTGAGAGTGCACAGTAGACACAAATTAAGGTATAGCAACTAGAGAGAAAGGGACTTTTGATGGTTTCTAGCTACCAGTGGAGACGAGTTGAGGTGTCTAGATATGCATACTCAAAGTTGGAGTGTTTACTTGCCAGTTGAGGCCAAGTTTGAGTGTCTACTGCTTATTATGTGGGGAACAGAAGAAATAACTAAATTGAAGATGTTTCTGTTATGCAAATATTTCTCAAATCTCTTTGCTTTTGGAAGATTTATACTTATATAGCACGATTTTATACAAGCATGTTGATATTTATGAGTATCTTCTTCAGGTGATTGCAAATCTTCATCAAATGGGCAAAAACTTCCAGACATCCAGTCTGCTAACTCTGTTCACTTAGCTAATATGGACTATCGAGGTCACTTTGAGCTAGGTTTTGGTCAGTCCCTGGTAATTTTTTTCATCACAGAAGTCCATATCTCTTCGATAATCACAATTTTTATGCTTATTCATTCTGTTTATTTTTATGTTCTTTTAAAATGGTGCAGGTTTCTTCCAAATATCCTTATGGAGGGCAATGCGTTGGGTTATTTTCAGCTTACAGTCCTCAACTTTCGGTACTACTTTATGATAGCATCACTTTCCAATCAATACAGTTATGGTGGTTTGGTAATTTTTGCTTTTTTTAATTGAAATTTAGTTACATATTCTAAAAATTAAATAACAGTTTCACTGGTATGCATTTCTTCTATGTTGTTTCGTAACTTTGATAACAAATATCAACTTTGTAAGGTATTTTAAATCTTTTCAGTATTAACTTTATTGACAGAGTGTATGATCATGTTTCAATCATTGATACGTTGTTTAATCACATATATCATATATGTGAGCTGAGTTTAGTGCATCGGGCTATCCTAAAGCCGGTAAAGTTGTCATGTGATTAGGGGTTCAGGGGTTCAAGCCATTGAAACGGTCTCTTGCAGAAATATAGCGTAAGGTTGCATATAATAGACCCTTGTGGTCCCGCATTTCTCCGAACCTCGTCTATAGTGGGAGCTTTAGTGCACTTGGCTGGCTTTTATGATATATGTGAGCTGAGTTGGACTTTTAATGTGGTTGATTTGGAAAAGTTTCCAAAACCATTCTTTCTCCTTCATCAATTTTTTTTTTAAAAAAGATGGCAATTTTTGTTTGAAAAGCCAAAAGAAAGTTCGAGAAATCTCGTTTCATGTCCGTTGAGTATGCAAGTTAGTTGGATCAATGGATTGATAAAGACAGCGTCTGATTGTAGTATTATGACTCAAAGCAACATAATGTCCTTTTGGATCTCGTATTTACTCCTGAGTGTCTGTAGATGAAGCCATCTCTGTAGACATAATGTAATCTGAGAGTTTGAGGAAACACAGCTCCAATTTTTCAACTTAGTAGTTCTTTTGGCTCAATTTCGGTAATCACTTGTGCTTCGGTTATTGTATCATTTCGTTGTCGCTATTGTTCTTTCTTTTGTATTTTGTTGTGTATTACTCTCCTTTTCGCATTATTTCGTTATTTTTACTGTGTTCATTTCTACATTCCCTTTTTTGAACTACTTTGCTATGCTTTCTAAGCCGAGGTTCTATCAGAAACAACCTTTCTATCTCTACAAGGTAGGGTTAAGGCTTGTGTAGTCTTTACCTCCTTAGACCCGACTTGTGGAATTACACTAGGTATGTCGTAGCAGTAGTAGTAGTTCTTTTGGTTGAGGAGATGGATGCTTATTGTTGATATTCCAAGTAATTCATAATAGTCGAACCTTATGTCACATCCACAGGTCTTAATATCTTATCCCGGTGATCTTCATTACTCTAATGTTGTACCAGACTCCTTCAAGCTGAATGATTTCGAGTCTCTCATATTCATTAGATTTCACTTCACAAATTTTTCAGGGGCGCATTATGCTACCATTGAATTTGGCTTCTGATGAAGGTCCGATATTCGTAAATGCCAAACAGTATCATGGGATTTTTTCAGGGGCGCATTATGCTACCATTGAATTTGGCTTCTGATGAAGGTCCGATATTCGTAAATGCCAAACAGTATCATGGGATACTAAGGCGTAGAAAGTCCCGCGCTAAGGAAATGGAGAAAAAAGCTCTTACACCACGCAAGGTAAAGCATGATATTGTATTTGATCTTCATGCCTTTCTTCAAAAGCATTTGTCTACTTATTCATCCTGTGGTTACCGAGTTTTGCACTGCTTAATGCTTGCAGCCATATCTGCACCTCTCTCGCCATCTCCATGCTTTGCGCCGTCCTAGGGGCTGTGGTGGTCGCTTCTTGAACACGAGGAATATGAATGGAACTAGCAAAGATGGAAAAACCACAGATACGTCCAAGACCGGCAACATTCACAACTTTTACCCCATTGGATCCCAGAATTCTGAAGTGCTGCAGTCTGATAGCAGCAATTTGAGTTCACCAAAAGAAACATCCCGCAACAGGTTCTTCGATTCATCAGGGGTCACTGACATGTACTCTAGTGGGAATCTTGATCCTTTTTCGTTCCAAAACCTGAGGCCTCAGGTCCAGGCAATACCAGACATGATGAATACTGGACACGATATTTTCATGTCTGGTAAATGGGTTGGAGCAGCAGATAGCTGTTGCAACCTCAAAGTTTGATAGCCTTGGCTTGAGAACACGGTCAGGTGTCCCGAGTTGGGCCTGGCCTCATCCGTGCTGCGACCTAATGCATACATACGCATTAGGTTGCTAGCAACTGGCGATCATCCTTGGCTATCATGGGCAGTTCATCCTTGGCTTGGCATTAACGCAGCTGCCTCTACCGTTCCATTGCTCTCAACGTGGATGGTAAGAGGCGCTAAAGCCTTAATGCCGTTTTATTTTCAGCAGTTTGTAGGATAAATAAAACTTGTCTCGACAACGATGAAGTGTGTTTGGATTACTGTTATGTAATGCTGGTTTGTGATGTATTATTGAACTTGATCCAGGTTATGTGCAAACTGGTGTGTTTCCAGATTGGGATAAGTTAAATATTTATGAAGTATTTGTGTATTGGGATTGTAAAGTCATTCATTGTTACCTTCTCATTATCATACATTTTTGAAGTACATTTATCTTTTTTGTTTCGTCTTCCACTCGCTATCTGAGACCTGTAGTGGAATTCGACTACCTTTGAATTCACCTCGAAAAGTGTTACGTTGATTGGAAAGTAGGAGGGGTGAAGTTTTGAGTACTTACTAGTCGATCGCAATATTGTTATCTTTTCACC
>DF357727.1:65453-79849 GCA_000787875.1 Solanum virginianum
TATTCCTATATAGGAAAATTATACTGAACAAATGTGCAAAAGGGAGTTTCTTTTGTTATATATAAACTGTTGAATACCTTACACAACGGAAGATTTTAGTGTAGGTGATAAAGAATGTTCAAAATTTGCTTTTGGGAACAGGTTCAAATCCGAAGTGTGAGTCTTTAGTGCTTTTTGAATCCCCTTGCATAAGTTTCTGTCCCGCTGCCACTGGCTGCGTAAGCCCTCGAACAATGGAAAACAAGTTAGGAACAAGAATCATGGGCGACACTTAGTTGTACGCACAGACTTAATAATAAAATATATATTCTCATATTTGTTGTTTTGTGATTAAAGTTGGTTATTTCCATACTAACATTGATAATTGAGATGGTCACTTGAGCTGGCCTTTGTTATGACCTCAAGATGCTTTCTTGTGATGTTCTTGTTTTCCCTTGAAACATCATACAGATTATCTTTCGGATTATACGTAGCTACAGAAGTTGTACATATAGTATGCTCTTGCTGATAATTATCAGACCTTTACAAATTGCAATTCATAGCATAAGTAATCAAACATTGATCTGTTGAGATTGGCAAGACTGATTCCGATGGGGCTACTTCAATCTTCAAACTTATTTGGAATAACGTATAGGTGGTTTTTATCTTCATGTCGAAGTGGTTAGACATGGTGGATTATTATTGTAACAGCATTTATAGGTTGATTTAAATTTGCGTAGCCGCAGTTGAAATCTGGCTCATGATTTCTAAGTTGCTTGCATGTTTGTACGTTAGTACGATGATAGATGTCCTATATTTTCTTCTTTTGGAATACATGAATCAAGATGCAGGATGACTAATGTTGCTTTTTTTCAATGAATTTGTAGATTGTATACGATAGAGTTACAGACAGGAGCCGTGGATTTTCATTTGTTACAATGGGAAGTGTTGAAGAAGCAAAGGAGGCAATTCGGTTGTTTGATGGATCTGTAAGTTTATCAGTTTCTCATCATTTACGAGCAAGGTCTCTTTGCACCAGCTTATTAGAACACTTAATTCACCTGCAATGCCAGCATATGAAAATACCGAGCGCACGTTGAATTTTGATAGTCATTTCATTAATAATATGATTCAGATTGGTGTTCGTTACCTATCTTGAACTGATGTACCTATCTTGAACTGATGTCACTGTTTGCTCTTCTAGATTATGGATTTTATTGCCTATGTATCTCCTCAAAAAATTTGTTTCGGCTCCCGTGATACAACTAGAGCAAAACCTCTCTATAACAACATTTTATTATAACGGCCAAGTTTCTTTGGAAACGGTTTCCTATGTTATGTTATATTATATGTTCTCTATAACATCATTTCATTGTAGTAGCTACAAATTATCCAGATAGACGACGTTGATGTCATCTTTACTTACATTTCCCCTCTTTTTCTCTTTTGTTGCTGTGCTTTAACATGTTTAACAGCAAGTTGGAGGTCGTACAGTCAAGGTGAACTTCCCTGAGGTTCCAAGAGGAGGTGAAAGGGAAGTAATGAGCGCAAAGATAAGAAGCACCTATCAAGGTTTTGTAGATAGCCCTCACAAACTGTACGTTTCGAATCTTAGCTGGAACCTCACTTCTCAAGGTCTGAAAGACGCTTTTGCCGACCAGCCAGGATTCTTGAGTGCAAAAGTCATCTATGACAGGGCCTCAGGAAGATCTCGAGGTTTTGGTTTCATTACATTTTCTTCTGCTGAAGCAATGAACAATGCACTCAATACCATGAATGAAGTGGTAAGGATAGTTGGTGATAAAGTATATTAGGACAATTCGACATATTCCCTGTTTCTCATAGTTTCTTGTACTGCAATTAGGATCTTGAAGGACGGCCATTGCGACTAAACGTGGCTGGGCAGAGAACTCCAGTATCTTCTCCACCAGTAGTTGAAACAAGTCCTGAAAATGACTTTGAGAACAGTGAAATACTCTCTAGTCTTGGCTCATAAGATCACCAATATTCGTAACAGCATCGGTGATTTGGAGAGATATAGAGTTTTTATATGCGACGGAGACATGCTTTTTCCAGCTTATGTTACTTGATGCAGGTATGCTATGTTACTACATTGCCTGTACATTTTCTAAAATGCATAGTTACCAAATATTGTATTTTGATTGTAATATAACTCATCACTAGAATCAATAGAGATAACTCTTTTGTAAAATGCTTAATGCTCAAATATTCAACTACTTATTCCTCCCTTTACCATGCATATTTTGTATATTTAGATTTGCTTCTCAGTACAACGACAACAACATAACCAGTGGAATCCCACAAGTGGGGTTTGGGGAGGATAAAATGTAGGCAGACCTTACCACTACCTCATAGAGATAGAGAGGCTGTTTCCGAATTAAATTTGCTCTCAGTAAATATAGTAATTGTAAATCATAATTTTACACAAATATTTCTGCTCATTTAGTAATATTAAACTTCTAGTAGTTCAGACTTTAGATTATTGGTGAAGTTTGAATTAGCACAATTAAAATTTAGACCAATGGTCTAAAACTTAAATTACTAGAACTAAGTGTTAGCTTAGTGGTCAAAAGTTTGAACTACTAGAACAAAATTTTAGACATTGTCAAAAGTTTGAAATTGTGAAAACTAAACTTTAGACCATTAAACCAAAATTTCAAGAAACATCAATTTAGAAATAAAGCATAATACATAAACACACACTCAAACTTGGCTTCATCAGACAAGCAAATATTCCAACTTTGAGTATGCACATGTAGACTCTTCAACTCATCTCCATTGTGTCAATTGAACACACCAACTTAGGAATGATCATCTAGACACCTCTAAAATTTATGTGTCGTGGGGACGAATGGGAGTGTTCAGTTGCAAGTTGAGACCAAGTTAAGTTGTTTAAATGTGCACTCAAAGTTGGAGTGCTTACTTATCAGCTAAGGCTAAAATTGAGTTTTTGTTTATGTATTATGCCTAGAAAAAACCCAACATGAACAAGAAAAAACATAGTAACTTAAATCTAAATGAGAGTAACCAAGCAAACAAATAACTATACCACAACACAAAAATATAACTCTAAATACATCAATAATTACAAAAAAGAATCCCAAGTAGAATAACATATGGACCCCATCCATTTCACTTACCTCCACATCAAAAAAAAATCCCAAAATACACAAAATAATAAGCATGACTAAAATAATAAACTATAAAATATAGAATATTCAAAAAATATATATATATTAAAGGGGTCCATCCAACTAAACCAAAAACCTTTGACCATCTCATTTCTTCCATGGTTGAATAGAAAGAACCACTATCAAGATGATGATAAGCAAAAGTATAATACCAAAACAAGTCCATTTTCTTGTATTCTTTTGGTGTTTTCTTGCCACTTGTAATTGTTGAGCACCCCCTCTAACATATGAATTAGCCCTATTCACTTGGCTCTCAATATCATCAAGTTGTTCTCCTTGTGATTCCACTAAAACAGCCATGTCCAAGAATACTTGGTGAAGTTCTTTTAAATTTCTCTCTAATTCCTTCACAGCGTCATGCCTTTCTTGAATTTCCATTACCGTATCCATTACTTGTCCTCTTCCTTGTTCTTGTATTGCCTTTTGTAAGAATGTCTCACTTTGACCTGTGGAAATCGAAAAACATGTAGTTTTTCTGTTATGACTCGTTTGTTGACTTGATCCATCAAGCTATTCGGTCTAAGACACGTGAAAAAAGTATTGTTTTGACATGTTATTTGGAAATTTGCATGAATTTTACGTGTTTTTGATCTATCTTTTACTTCTTTTGGTTTAAACATGATGCTAGATATTCGTTTTGGAGTTTGATTAATCATCGAAAAGTCCCACTTAACCTACTAAAGGTTATTCGATTCTCCAGGTTTGATCCCCAAGACCTCTAGTTAAGGATGAAACCAACATACAATGAATAGTCGTCAATTGAAATCCTATCAACATACTAGTGAAATCCCACAAATGGGGTCTTGGGAGAGTAAAATATACACAGATCTTACCATTACCTTATAGAGATAGAGAGGTTGTTTTCGAAAGACCCTAATAAAAAAAATAGAAAATACTAGATATGAGACCAAAACAACCGTAGTGGGATTATATCATGAATACCCTTAACAAAATTTCTTGTTTCGACGCTAAGATGAAGGAATACTTCCCATCCTCCACAACCATAGTTTTGACCTTTTGTAACTTGTCCAATTCAGTTTCTACATCTAAATTTCCATGTGAATTCGAAAATATACAGAATCTTCGAGTTTTTCGAAATAAAGTTTATCTATATGGATTGAAATTTTACCTGTAGATATGAGTGTATCAAGAACTGCTTCATCAGGTTTTTCTCCAGTGACAGTATAATACCTTCTCTGAACCGTTTCTCTATATTCCGACGCCATCTTTTGTCTCAGCTCATTGAACTGATTCATTGATTCTTGAAGTTTCTTTCTCAGTCCATTAACAACGGACGTCCTCGTCCTATCAGAGGAGCTCCCCGGGCCACACCCGGGGAGGCTCCTATTCGAAGCGTTGGACCTATCCAACGATTCCAGGCGAACCTTAATTAACTTCGCCTTCTTCAAAGCCATGGAGACATCATCATCCATCTTTGATCTAAGATCCTTCACAGCCTTCGCGTTGTGAAGGGTCTTACTCTTTTCATTAGAGCTCTGGAGCTGAACATAGAGCTTTTCGAGGTTTTTCAGCTCGTCTTTAATAGCTTCCACATCTTCGAAAAACTTGTCTAGATTGACTCCACCGGTGTCTCCCATCTCTATCCCATGAGATTCTTGATCTTGCTCGTTCTCTCTGTAACGAGAGAACGAACCTGAAAAGAGATCATTCATCTTCTTAACGAAAAAACTTCGATATTATGGTATTTGATAAAACTAGGAACAATAACAAAAAGATGGAGCTTGAGGGAAAAAATGATGAAGAATATAATGGGAAGGTTTGGTGAAAGAAAGAAAAGAAGAAAAAAGACTAGTCAAATTGGTCGTCTAATTCAACTAACTATTAACAAGACTTGGCAAAAATATTTAACATTAGGGAATTAAAGAAAAAGTCAAATATTCTTTTAAAATATAAAATAATACTCCTTCCATTCTATTTTACGTGACATCCTTCGTTTAAAAAAAGAATGTCACATTACTCATATTGAAAATAATTTACCTTTAAAATTCTCTTTTTACTCTTAAAAATTGATTCTCAGTCACACAAATATTTAAAAATAATTTTAGACAACAAGTTTAAAAAATATTCCTTTTTTTTAACCAACATATCAACTGAAAGGGTGTCACATGGAACAGAACAGAGGGAGTAATATATTAGTGTGGTGAGTTCAAGACCAAAAATAGAATATAGCGCTTTTTAAATTTAATAAATAAAAAAAAATAAGGACAAATTAGGAATAATGGTGAAAGTAATATTAAAAAGAAAAAAATATTTGAGTCATAAAACTTGTTCTTATCTTTTTGGGATTTATTTAAATGAATGGGAAAACGCGTTTGACTTAAATATATATATTATACTTTTTTTTTTCCCCAACTTAAGGATTAAGAATAAAAATAAACAACTAAGGTAAGAATTTCCTAGAAAAAGAGATATTTTCTAGAATAAATTGACGATGGCTTGTGGCCATAAATATAAATATTCCGTTTCAATTTATTTGTCATGTTTATTTTACTTTGTTTAAAAAAAATTATTTTTTTTCATTTTTATAGCTTTTTAGTTTCTATTTTCATGTATCGGGTTCAAGGACACGAATTCAAAAATCTTTTTTTACAACATACTGAATGGATCCCACAAGTGGGATATAGGAAGATAAAATATACCAAATTTTATCATTAATTTATAGAGATAGAGAGACTGTTTTCAAAAAAATCCTAAGTCTCAAAAATTCAAAGATCTATTTTTTATTTTTATTAAATTTCATGTCAACAAAAAGTAATTAATATATAGAAAACGAGTAAGTTTGTTTATTTGACCTGTGTCTCAAAATCCTTCTCAAATGGGAACTAAATTTGTAGATAATATAAGGTGTTTAAGGCCGCCCTTGTTCATTTGTTTGAAAATTAAAATACATATTTAATTACTAAAATACTGTTTTTACATCTTTTAAAAAGTAACTAAAACTCCTTATATCCTCAACATTCGAAAAACTCCTTATAAGAACGTTTCTCAATTTGTACCAAAGACATTTATAAACCAACCATAGGCTCAATTCAAGTAAGAGGATAGTTATAACCTCAGACTACAGAGATCTCTGTAAGACTCCAACAAAGTAATGTAAAAGAAAATATCATGTTCTAAAACAACAAAATGGGTGGATTGCAAACTTGTATTTGGTCCCAAGAGGCTTGAAACAAATCGGATTTGTATCCTATTGCTATCGGATTTGTATCCTATTGCTATTAGTCAAAAATGTTTTATTTTTCCCCATTATGACGTTTCTATTTCTGTGTAGATACAAGAACATCATAATTTACATGTTACAAAATCTCAAATACAGCAACGACATAAGCCAAGTTTCTCAATCTTGTTGCAGCACTGTTATGTAGAATGGATGGCCCTGGCACGTTCCGGATGAAGCGCTCGATTCATCTCCTTGATCGCTATGGGATGAAAGACTCCAGTGCAACGCGTAGTTTGACAGATCAAATGTGCCGGATGAGAATACACAAATTTCTAGAGGAGTTTCCCTAGAAGATAATGGCTCGAGGGTAAAATGAGTAGAACTTGAAGCTGACCAAATGAAAGGCGGAACTGTATCAGACGACATTGGCTTCACTGCTCGAGTTACTAGGGGATCAGTTGTGATTTTAATGTCATTCGACAGTGATAAATCGTGCCAGCCTACTTCATTTCCTGAAGCTGCAGATGCATTGCCTGATGAGCTGATGTTGGCTGTGGAATCAGAGGGGTTACAGCAAACGGACAAAGCATCATCTGAGGAATTGTGGACTATCAACTTTAGTGAAATTGCACAGAAAGGTTCCTTAAAATCATGCTTTACAGTTCGGGGGCCATCCATTATCCACCATATTGGGCTACTCGTCCTGACACTGTAAAATGAAACAAACAAGATTGTGTCCATGAAAAGCAAAACGCGCCTATGTATACAAATGTTTATAATTCTCAAGACAGAATCCTTGCCTGCGGTGACAAATGTGATGCGAGAAAACATTTGCACATTTATTCTCCTCACTTTGTGATCTGGATATCAACATGAAGTCAATCGTGTCCTCTTGCTCTTGCTCCTGCTCCTGATCAATCAAAATAAAAATGAAATTTTTTCGTATATCAGTATGGCGTAGAAAGGGGCTATACACATTGATTATCAAATCATAAATATACAAGTCTAGTGAACTCAAAAATATAATAGCACTAAATTTATATCGTGGCCTCTTTTACTTTGGTATTTTTCTTCTAAACTGCTTTGTGCGCATTACTTGAGCGGAGAGTCTTGTGGAAACAACCTCTATACCTCCACGAGTTAGGATAAGGTCTCTGTCCACTTGTCTTTCAGAAACAACCTCTCTATCTTGTTAGTAGGGCAAGGTTTGTGTACACTTTACCCACCCCAGACCTCGAATATGGGATTATAATGGGTATGTACTTGTATATTTATTTCATGAAAACTTTAACCACTGAGCAATCAAAAATATCTAATATTACCACAATCCATCAATAACCTTGCTACTGTTTATAGTTCAACTATCAATATAAGCACAAGAACCTCATAAGTCATACTCTTAATCAGTATTGACATTTCAATACTTCCCCTAAATTAATGAGAAATACAGCAGGGTAATAAATGAACCTGATCCGATATTCTCTGATGCACTTGTTCATAATGATGAAATTCAGACAAGGGAGAGCTGTATAGATCAAACAGCATTTCACTTCCGCTGAGCAAGTTGACGTCTGCCTTCTCCGGAGGGCAAAGAGAAGCAGCACTGTCTTGATCAGTTACTGACCTACAATTCTGATTACAAAAAGAAACTCCATTATGTAAGACAAGACGTGACATAGTAAGGGACTGAATCAGAGACAGAATACATCTGCAAAGCTGACGTTGAACTGCATCAAATTAGTAAACAGAATAAGGAAACACTCCATTTCTAACCTTCAGCTTGAGAAACCATGAAATTGCTTGACCAGCAACTAGAAAATCTGAAGGGAGGACCTTAGTTGGTTCGAGCAATGATATCTCCCATTCATTTCCAACACATGACAATTGGTGAACCTGAAAACCTTTTGAGCTAGACCTATTGATAACATCCATTCGGACAAGGAACTCCCGCAGTCTAGATGGACGAGGACTGATTTGGAAAGACACATCCAAAGACGGTAGTACCTATAAAAGTGATATATAAGATACTTCACAGCAAGGAAAATATTGCAGGTACTTGTAAGAGAATTTTTCTGGAAAAGCAACTCGCTCACTTTTGATCAATACACACCAGCTGAGAGAATAAAGAAACTGTAAAACTGACCGCACTTTCTCAGATTCATGAGACTGTTCTCAACTGGAAAACAAATCTACACCATCAATATCTAGCAATAGCAGGAACCAACCTCTATATTGAAGTGTAGGCGTAAGGTACGATATGTCATCACACTTGATATGTCTCCCATCTCATAGTATACTGATAAATATAAAGATATTTTCCCAGGAGCTGCAGCCCTGAGCCAGAGAGGCCACGAGACAGGGGTTCCATCTGCAATTGACGTGTCCTAGAAAAAAAAAAACAGAAAAGATAAAGGGATCTGATCCCGGCTTAAATGTAGATGGTTAGCATCTTTAGCCCACACTGACCTCAGGAAACAGAAAAATGGCATCTGATACTTTATCAGTCCTTGACGTCAAAGAACTTTGTCTTGAATTTTTTCTTTCCAAGCAAGCAGGGAACTGAATATCCAGATCTTCCTTGTGTCCAATTTGGAGAGACCTTGGTGGACTGACCTTCATCTTTAACTTCTGCCAGGACATTACAGCTATCATCATTAGAAATAGAAATTTTTCTAACAAGCGATGCTCCAAATTGATATTATTAGTTTGACAACCATATATACTGGTTCATCTTCATGCAATGCATGTATCCATTTAGATGTAATCTCAATTTATATGTATCTAAATACCTCGATGTAGATGATTATGAGTAAATTTGGTGAGACATTCTTAACCTATTTGTTTGTAGTAACACAGATGCTTTTATTTTTTTGGTCAAGCAGCAGCACAGATTCTTATTAAAAAACAAAAGAGGTGCTTAACCTAGAAATATTCAGTGGCCACAGTAGCAATTGAAGATATGCAGCTTGGTGGATTAGCTGATAACCCCAATACTTGGCTCAGAAAATATATATTCTTTAAATTTCTCTTGTTAATGATTATAAGTTGTTGATTATTTAGTTCAGTTGGTACCAGAACCAGATAAGAACAAGATGGTTATACCCAAAAAGAAAATGTGATGGCATCGAAAGAAATGCTTTTCCCAAGATTTTCTCCAGTTTCCTACTTCTTTAGCTGTAAACACAGGCATTTTCTTAAATCAAGAAAACTTTGGCCTTACATCTCCAAATTTTGTTCTCAGCCTTGGTTTTAGTCCCAGTCATTCTGTATTAGAGAAATACTGCTTCGCTTAGAATGTTCTCATAGACTTCGACTGTAAGACAACGTATCCTATCAATCCTATGGTGTCCTGACAAATGATTTTTCTTGCCCACAAAGTAGGGCAGGTCTGAAACCTGCCTTCTGAATACGGCCCATTTTCAGCCAATGCAACAGCAGCAATTGCGCCTATAATATCAGCTAAGATAAGCCAATCCCTATTGCAGTACATTCTACAGCTTTTAAGGTGAGATTTGATTATTCTTTGGGGAAAAGAAGAATTAGTCTTGTTTGTCATTCAGATGTTCAGACATGAGGAAATACTTTACATGCTATAAAAGAACCACCATACTCCTTTTAAAAGGTGTAAAAGAAGAACCATACTTTAACTGGAATTTTCGATGGATTTTTCAACTCCAGAGCGATACACCGCAAATCACCAACATAAACTGTTTCTGGGAGGTGATGAATGTAGCCCTCAAGCTTCGGTACACTCTGCATATAGTCAATCAAGTCATACATAAATGTAACTGTGTCCATCCAAGTACAAAATGCTAAAGCATCTTAAGCTGTCTACATCACAAGTAACAACACGTAGACATGGAAGGAAGAAATCACCTTTATGACTAAGAACTTCAGGTTATCACTTGTAGATCGTTTGGATTTCCTCTTTCCTTTCATAACTTTCTTGCTGACTAAGTCGGAATCAAAAGTACAAAATCCTGCCAACGACCCTGACAGCTTCCATCTTATACCAACTATCTTGAGAGTACCTTCTGCTCTTGGAGTAACCGTTAGCTGTACCTGAAAGTTGAAATAGTGATATGATAATTAAAACAAGAGAGGTAAACTACAACCATGGAACATCAGCATCATAAAGATACTGAAAGCAAGAAATGCACATAAGATGCTGGGACAATGACACTGGAATTGCTACCAAAAGCGTGCTGGTTTCAAATATCAGGAAAGACAACAAACACTAGGTGAATTTTTCGTGTCCACATATCTTGGTGGCAATTACTACCTCATTGACCTCTCTACCTCCCAAGCTAAGGAGTAAGGTCTGCGTACACTCTACCCTCCTCAGACCCCACTTGTGGGATTACACTGGGTATGTTGTTATATATCTTGGTGGCCAAAGTTAACTAATAATTGTGTTAGTAGGAGGTAACAATTACCAGCTGAACCAGTCCAGATGCATATAAGTTAATGTAAAAACCCCAAATCAAGTTAGGCATGCTGGAAGGTGGTTATAAAGATCTTGGGTTACTCCAATTATTCCCTTAAGGTCTTGAAATGATCATCCGGGTTCTCACATACGCATCATGGACCAAGTGGCTAGTTTGTTATCGTAACTTGTATTCTGATCATACCAATATGTACTGAAGGAAAACTTAAATAGTTCTTACAGCATCACAAAACAGTCATATAAAACTACCGGACACAGAAAGGAGAGAGTTAAGAAAGAGACAATCTCCATGCTATAATGTGGCTGGCTTACCAGAAAAATCGGTTAACAGAACTGGTAGTTCAGTGTTAGAATGAAAAGGAAGTGATCCATTTTTATCATATGCATTGTCTGTTTGACCAGAAAACAACAGAGAGCAAGGACAGGGGGGCAATTCTAGCTTATAATTTAAGCAAAAGATTGTTATGGCATAAGTTTTGGTCCTAGAAATTACAACAGTGAACCCCAATTTAATTGAAAAATCAGATAAAAAAATATTGTGCTTTTTGCATCTAAAATCATTAGCTCTCAGACCTCCAAGTTTTGGACAATTCAACCAACTAATCATGTAAAAGGTAATTGAGAGCTTCAACAACAAAAGAAAGGGTTTTAAAGTGAAGATGCATTGATGCAGGACCATAGGATGACTCTTTCCGTCTCAGTTGCTTGAATTTTGCTGAGGCCTCAAATTTGTAAGCTCCAGTCTTTCATAAAAAATCTTTGTTGCTAGACGGTGGATTCTTATGACATAATTCACTAAAATTTGTCTGACACTACAAACAAAAGACTATGCTATCCTTTCCTGTAACAGCTTCAGCACCCCTCCAAGTAGAACAGGGAGAATAAGAAAAGCCTAAACGAAATCTACAAGAAGCTAGATAGACATGTTCAATTACTTGTCAAAAACTCACCAGTACTGTTCCACCTTCTCCTAAGACCACATCAGCCTCCGATAATGTAAATAAAGATGTATCAGAAGCAAAATTCCTGAAGAATGAAATAACATGTGCAGCATCATAAGCATGAGTAGAAGGGGATAAAATTATCATCTGAAAAACATAACGAGCTGGAAAGTCAAACTCTGGAAGTTTTTATACACTTACCCTCTAGTGGCTGATCTGTTTGATGTCTCACCATTTTGATCACCAATTGAATTATTTTCATCTACATCATTCACAATAGAAATTACTATGATTCTGCTATTGCAATAGTTGTATTAAGGGAGAAAATATTGGTGAGGAAGCAAACTGAAAAGCCTATCAATTTCATTATAAAGTGAAAAGGAATGAAAATAAGTACTCCGTCCATCCCAAAACTCTTAATATATGCTTTTTGAGGGACAATTTGACCACTTTTTGCAAAATATTTGCACAAAATATCAGGATATCTGACAGCTAAGTGAAAACTGTTTCTTCTTAAAATATATGAAGTGGTCAAAAGTGCAGTCAAAGTTCAATAAATTGTCCTTGAAACCAAAGGGTGTGAACTTTGGGCTGGACAGGGAGATGAAGAATGAGACAGCATTTTAGTTTTTTGAAAAGCAGAAAGAAGATGGCATTAAACAGGCAATTGTACTTACTAGGTTCAGATACTGTTGGAGAATGTTCACAAATTAGGGTAACACCAGATATTGAAATAGGTATTTGAAGTGGATTTTTGAATTCAATGGATATCCCAATAGCCTCTGCAAAAAACGAAGCAAGAATAACTCAGATTTTAGGAAATTAACAAAGGTAATGTAGAAAAAGAAAAATCACTATATTCTAAACTCCAGTAGAAGCCCTAGCTTTCTAATGAGAGAGTTTAGGCAATCTTTTTGTTGATGGTGCGAAGGTGAAAACCAACTTGTAAACATTTGTGGTAAGGATATTAAAACCATAAGTTAGTGGTGAACATGCTAAAACCATATGTTAGTGTAGTGGGATAAGAGGATTTGGAGTGGGTAAAATCCCTGAGAATGCCGTTTCAATTTAACATCTGCTATATGTAGATGTTACATTATTCTTTTGCAGAGCAGAAAAACCTTTAGTCCTCTATCTCAACCTTACCCATCTAATATTTGAGGCCTTACCAGGATCACACATCTATATGCTTATACCCTATCAATGATGCCCCAAATCCGCGGGAGCTAGCTGATATTCTATGTCGCTGTATTGGTCTTCTAACCACAATCTATCAGGGACTTCCTTTAGGTGCCAAGTGCAGGTTTATTGAAGTCTGGAGTGGTGTTATTGAAAAATTTATAAAGCGACTGGCTTCTTGGAAGATGTGGTAATGTTCCAAACCAATGCTTCATTGCTATGTCTATCATTGGATAACTTTTGATTTAACCTTACTACTCCTTGTTGTTACTCCTACTGGAGGTATACTGCTGTTTCTAGTTCCTTTATCTTGTGTCTAGCGTTCCTTGAACGCATTGCAGCATTTCCTTTTAATGACACAACTAACTTAAACAAAAGATCATCAGCAAAAGACAGGAGTATACATTTATCAACAGAGAAATAGGATCAGTCACTTACCTCCAGCTACACAAATATTTGATTCTTTAAACTTCTTTGGCAAAATTTTAGATTGCAGTTCCAGCCAATTACTCTTACTTGACAATGTTGGAATCATGTCTTCCTCTAATGATCGCCACAGACTTTCTTTGACATGAATCTGTCGTTCCAAAAAAAATTGTATCAGAAATTTTAAATATATTACGGAATTATAAATATAAACAAATACATAATTAATGCCAATGAATTCAATTACTCTATTATGCCACAGAAATAGCAGAAAGCTTCGGTTGACAGAAGGGAGAAAAAGAGCATGGAACAACAAATGTTTAGACACTACATTTTATTGAAAATGACATAATATGTCCATTGACTTCAGTTAACCTTATATGACACGCCAATAACAGACAACAGTCTGGGTGGAATGGAAAATATAGGAACAAGGAACAAGAAAGAAAATGGGGAAAAATGACCAGCGAAGAATTTGAATTTATGGCGTTGAACATTCAAGGTGGAAGAATTTAGTTGATTCAGAAGCAGTTTGTTTTTAAAAATTGACGAGGATCTCACATTTGGAGTTGTCAATTGGGTAACTTTGAAGGCTAGCAGATCAATAGTAATTAACTGAGAAGTTAAACAGAGGAAAAAGCACCCCCACAAAAAAATAACCAACAGAAAAAGGCAAAGTGAAGGAAGCCAAAATGTTGACCAAAAGAAGGGGTTGCTACCCAAGAGATGAGCAGTGATTTCCCAATCTTCATGAAGAACACATCAAAGCAAAAGCAGTGGAACACAAAGTGACCCGTCTAACAAGGATAAATAGGAAACAACATTACTCAAAACACAAAGATATTCCATCAGGCAAAACATTTTCTTTTCTATTTTGTGTTAAGAAAAAGGACTGTCCTAAACAAAATTAAAATATATTCCCATTTTTATGGTTTATATGTTAAAGATGTTATTATCAATTTGCAGGTTTATGATCCTGTTGTTTTACGAACAACTCACTTCAAGAACTATATGTTGATCGCTTCATATTT